>JAPZDV010000023.1:5750305-5765627 GCA_029814665.1 Acanthurus lineatus | reverse complement strand
TGTGTGTAATCACACATATGTGTGTTTGTATGTGTGTGTGTGTGTGTGTGTGTGTGTGTGTGTGTGTGTGTAGGGTGCTGCTCTGGACAGAGAGCTCTCGGAATTCAGGTCTGTTTGTTGTGATGAAGGCGTCTCATTGGGTGAAGCTGTCAGAGAGCAACATGGCAAAGATGAATCTGTACACAGGTCAGTCTGTCTCACTGTGTCATGTACACACACTCATCATGTGCATCATGGTATGCAAGCATAAAAAAGCATATAATAATACAGTGATAAGCTGTGTTATAAAATACAGAAAGCAGTATACTGGCAGCTTGAGTCCAATATTGACTTTCTTTTTAGATCTGTTTTCAGTCTTCACCAACTCCTGCAAACATTATCTCACTCTTCAGCTGCTAAAAGCTCCTCTGTGCTCACAAGCTAGTTTCTAGCTTTGTCTGCAGCTTGTGAGCACTGGGTCGGTAGCTGATGATATAGCATGGCCAATATAGATAAACTAAAAGTGTTAATCTTTGCAGACAACTTAATGTGGAAATTATTTATTTATTACACCTCCGTCCACTCTGCTTGCAACAGTGTTTTTATTGCACACAAGTTTCCTCATGTGAACCTCCATGAAAGCCTTAAGGGTGTGTTGTCCTTTCCTAGAGGTTAATTAATTTATTTTTAAATGCATGGGACTATAAATAAGATGTTGTCTCACTTTATTCTACAAGGTGTGGTAACAAAAGGTGCTATTCTTTTGGAAAAGTATGGAGAGTAATAATATATGGTGTTGCAACACTGCTGTCCAGATGTTGTCCCCCAGATGTGGTGGTCTTTCCTCGTTGTGTGGAGGAGGTCAGTGCCCTGGCTAAGATCTGCCACAACCATAACCTTCCCATCATCCCTTTTGGCACTGGAACTGGCCTGGAGGGAGGGGTTAATGCAGTGAAGGTGAGAGAGAGGAAGCCCCTGGATATGTTTGTGTGTGTGTTTGTGTTTATCTGTGTTTATCTGTGTTTATCTAATAGTATCAGTTCATTTAAGCAGCATAATAAGAGTTATACATTGTAGAGAACTACGGTACTTATGATTTTGGCTTTACAGTGACATTAGCTTGAATGAGTCATAGGCTGTATTAAAAGATACCTTAAGCCTAAAGAATACAGAATAACAAATATGTGGTTCTTTTTTGGTGTGTGTGGTTTCCTGTGCTGTATGTCTGCATGTTTTTTTTCTCCTGCCCTCAGGGTGGTGTAAGCTTCAGTCTAAGAAACATGGACCAGATTCTGAACCTCCATCAGGAGGACTTTGACGTGACAGTGGAGCCTGGTGTGACTCGGAAAGCCCTCAACAGCCACCTGCGAGACACAGGCCTTTGGTTTCCTATCGGTAAGTCACATTGTTTCTGAGCTTTTTTGTTAGCAGATAGCTCTTAGTAGAAATAGCACAGGAAAGGACTGGTCATACCATAAAATAGCATAATTTTAATTCAAATTTAAAACATAAGAAGATCACAGTTTCAGGTTAAATGAATTAAGTAAAAAAAAACAAAGGAAATTTAATCTGATTGTCAGGCTTTATTACTTTTTGTTGGAGTGTGACATGTAGCTTTGTAACATTTCCTTTGGTGACAGATCATTTGACTTAACGTTGCTTCATCGAAGATGACATAGAAAATGTTCTTAAATGTTTGAATATTTTGTTTAAATATCTTCATCCCTCAGGAAGTGGTTTTGGATAAAAAATCTTTAACCCTCAAAGTGCTTTTCAGCTTTAAAGAAAAAACAGTTATATGGTTTGAGTAATGAAAAGCTTAAAAACAGTACAGGGTGAATGATACATTTTTTAACAGCTTTAATTCTAGATCATTTTAAACAGCAGTGTTGTTCTTTTATGGTCCCAGATCCCGGTGCCGACGCGTCACTGTGTGGCATGGCTGCCACCAGTGCATCTGGTACTAATGCAGTGCATTATGGAACAATGCGGGAAAACGTTTTAAACCTGGAGGTGGTGCTGGCTGATGGTACCATCATACACACTGCTGGGAAAGGCCGACGTCCCAGGTACATTTGAGTAGTTTGCACCTACAATCATGCAACATTTCCAAATGCTCTGACCTGTCCTTATGTTTTTATCAATCTATAGGAAGACATCTGCAGGCTACAACCTGACAAACCTGTTTGTGGGGTCAGAAGGCACCCTGGGGATCATCACCAAGACTACTTTGCGCCTGTATGGCATCCCAGAGTCCATGGTGTCGGCCGTCTGCTCTTTTCCCTCAGTCCAGGCTGCTGTGGACAGCACAGTGCAGATTCTACAAGCAGGAGTTCCCATTGCTCGCATTGGTGCGTAATAAAGCACGACATCAATCTACAATAGATAACTAAAATATTTCAATGTTTCAGGATATTTTTTAAACAAAGTGTTAGCTGCATGTTGCTGTTTTGAATGCATCAAGGTTTTAAGTTCAGAATGTGAACACAGTTGCTGATTCTGTTTCAGGGGTGTAACTTGTAGTTACTTGTTTTGAATATGTAGCTCAGGTGGAATAAAATTTGGGGGATCTTATCATTTATGCCATTGACCAACTTTGCCCCAAGAGTTTGATTGTATAACCAGAGCGCCCTCTTTCTTGTTGCAATGGAACCTTACACCATTCTTAAAATATCAAAGATGTTTATGTGTGTTTTAAACATGCAACCAGCATTTAAACAATATGCTGACTAATCTTGAGTGTTTTATGTGTGAACGTTACAGCCCCGTACCTTATGGAGTAAATAGAATGCCAGGACTGCAGTTTACTGTCACGTAATGTAGCAGTGAGATAATGCCAACCTTTGTTCACAGCACACCATGCAATTATTTTCAACAGCTAAATACTTTAATTTGACATGTTAGGAAACAAGACCCCAAAAAATACCAAGGATGTGACCTCAGTGTCCTCAGTGGTAGCTATAGGCCTGCACTAAAATGCTGAAAGAGCAGCTTTTGCAGCTAATTTAGATAAAAATTCCTGTATCTGAGAGGTACAAAGAGAATTTTAAGAGTGGAGTGGAACTTCTGAGCGCCTTGCATTTTACATTCTCAAAGAAGAAGACAACTCTTCAAAACATGTCTTTTCCTCTGTCCTTACAGCATGTGGCCAAGACTAAAGATGCAATTAAATACAAATGAACTATACTTGCACCTCTGGGCTATTTGGACTAGTTTGGCCCACATATAAAGCACAACTGCGATGGAGATCTAAATGTGTGTGAGGTGTAGGCCATGTTAATGAAATTAGTGTAGCCAGAGGTCAATGTCATTAGATTTAGTGAAAGATAAAACAACCAAGAAGAAGAAGAAAGTTGGTCAGTTGATTAGTTGGGTTTGGAAGAACTGGGTTTGAAGACAAAACAAGGAAGAGATTAAACTTTATTGATCCCTTTGAAGCAATAGCTACCTGCTAAAGGAGGATAATATATAAGAGGAGGAAGTAATGAAACACAAAATTATCTGTGAATATAGAATCCATGTTATTTATTTTAGGTAAGTGTAAAATATTTATTTGATATTTGTCTCTTTGTTGTCTGTGTTATGAGATCTAATCAAACTGAGTGATTTCTGCAGGTTGCATGTGCATTTTATGTAAATTTACATTGATTAATGGACAGATGGAGGGCACTCACTCTGATTTAGTGCTCCCAAATAGTTCTTTGGACGGTGGTTGGTTCAAGGCTTACATTAGGATTATGCACACTCAGATATAATTAATGTCAGATTATATTTATCCTAATGGACAATGGGATGGGGTTAGGGGTCTTCAGAAACGTTCTTCTCTGAGGTTGAGTTTTTTTTTTTCATCTAGAGGCATTCGGGGTCAGGGTTAGGTTACTGTTGTGTCTACAAAAACATAATGTGTCCAGGGTACGTTAGCAAGGAGGGAATTGCTTACTGTCTATGGGAAACAACTGAAAAAATATTCCACTCTCTGATAAAACTGTGCCCTGTCTGATCAGGCCTCGACTGTGTGTGTTTGTGTGTTTTACAGAGTTTCTGGATGATGTGATGATTGATGCCTGCAACAGGTTCAGCTCTCTGTCCTACCCTGTGACTCCCACTCTGTTCCTGGAGTTCCACGGCTCCGAACGAAGCCTTGAGGAACAGGTCAACATCACGGGTGTGTGTCTTACAATTAAAGTCACATGGTAAAGGAAACTAACCAGTTCTCTTTCTATAGCCATAGACAACATAGACATGACAGTTGGCTGTTCTAATTGAAATCCTCCTACCTGTAAGAAAATCATATAGTAGCAGTGTCACAGCTAAAATATGTTTGGTGTTTGTTTCTGCAGAGGACATCACTCGGAGTAATGGGGGTTCAGATTTTCAGTGGGCTCGAGATGCAGAGACACGGAATCGATTGTGGAAAGCTCGTCATGATGCCTGGTATGCTGCTCTGGCTCTCAAACCTGGCTGCAAGGTACAGACAATCATCTGCTGCTTGACCTGTGGTAAAATGAACAATTTGCCATGTTGGTTTTAGCGTGACTCTGATGACTCTTAAACCAAAAACACAGTAGTCTTTCAGCTACTGCTCATAAATACATTGAATCGCTCTGTGCAACAGTTTCCTCACTGTTAGAAAACTTTTGTGTGTGAGTGTACATGTGTTTGATCCACAGGCCTATGCTACAGATGTGTGTGTCCCTCTGTCAAGACTGCCTCAAATTATAGTTGAGACAAAAGAGGACCTGACTGTGAACAAGCTTACGGGTGAGTGATAGGTGCTATCCGAAACTTTAAATACTGCACCTATAAAAAGCAAAAAATGCATGTAATAATGTAAGAAGGACAACACAACAGCACACAGTAACAACAAGCAGAACACCATGAAAAAGAAACACACCCTTAATTTAAAGATGCACAAATTGTATTAACTGTTTATCCAATTCAGTGTGAGTCTGACAGGCAGTGTGTGTGTGAAGCCTGCGTTTTATTAGTTTTGGCCGATGGCAACAACACCTTTTCCATTATAATAAAGTCTTGATATTTGTCTTTTTTTATCAAACATGCTTAACAAAATTTGTTTAAACATTTTTTTTTGTTTTGCTAAATATGATCCAGAGGATTTAATTTTTTTTTTCAAAACCCTCATGTTTGTGCTTTGCTGCTAAGAGCAAATTCTCCAGCAGATGAAAACACAGAACTTTATATTGAATTGTTAGCAGTGTGGCATGCAAGTTTTAGTAGTTTTACATAGCTTATAATAGATGCAAAATAAATCGATCTGACATTATCTAGTTGTAATAAATTAGTCTATTACTATCACGCATTATTACCCAGAAAGACTTTAGAAGACTTGGAAATTTTTACATTTAAGTTACAAAGTCTTGGCTATTGTCTGTAGCTGCTGCAGGCAGTGATGTTGGTTACAAAACCATTTGTATCTGGTTGCAGACTGTTCGGAGACACACTGACAAACTGAGAGTGTGATTGTTGTGACAGCGGATTGTGCTGCAGGAGGCAGTACAAGCCTTTTTCGTGGAGTTTCAGTCAGCACCATCAGACCTGCAGCAAACGCTGTCACTTACAATTGTCACAACTATTTTCCATTACAGCAGTCCCTGTATGCCTGTTGTCATTGTATTTTATGTGCAGTCTTTGCAGCAGAAGGCTTTTAGGCCCATATAAGCTGTTATGTTTGTATGGAGTATTTAACACTTTTAACACTTGGGTGTGTCTGTTTAAATCATGCCAAAGTATTTAAATTTTAACTTAATTTAGTTCTTTAAGGCAGAATTCTCTATGGAAGCTGCAGAATGTTTGTGAATTTTTTAAATGTAGCTTGCTTGAATAAATAAAATGAGTGTTTGAACAACTGAATTAAGTTTACAAATATCAGAATATGAAATGATCAGTTATCTAGGTACCGAAAATGAGGAAAAAAATGACACAGGGATCCACATAATGCATCCCTAACAACTTCTTCACCTTCAGGTCCCATAGCGGGTCATGTGGGTGATGGCAACTTCCACTGTATCATGGTGATGGACCCCAGTGACCCAGAGGAGCTGCACAAAGTCCACCTGTTCACTGAGAGACTGGCCAGGTAAAGTGTCTCTGAACCTCCACCTCTCTTTGTCTCCCATTTAAGTTAGGATCCAATTCAAGAATGCGGTCATTATTACATAACTCATTGACTGTACAATCTTTGTGGTAAAAAATTGACATAGACTTTAACCTTCTAGGACACGTTTGGTGAAAAGTCCAGATATTCATGTACAAAAGTCAATGATTTATAATAATTTAATTTTATATTTTATTTTACCAGAATCAATGTGGGATCTGAATCTCTGATCAGTATGACGTCAATATCTGATTTTCAAGGGTTGTTTAAGGATGTTTTCTTCAGGCCTCAGTCATTGTTCTGCTGTGAAGCTAGCCAGGCAGACAGACCTCACTACTCCCTTTTAGCAACCTTTCCTTGTTATCTTCTCTGTCATTCACTCCTCAACTCTTCTCTTCCCCCTAATCCTCCCCACACTTTGCCTAATCCTTTCACTCTGCTCGCCTACCTTCAGACAAATTCACCTTCCCTCTGGCATCGTGCTTTCACCCATTTCTCTTAGCTGACATTGATTTCAGAAGACTTAGCTTTAAGTATTGGGTTTTGAAAAGACTGTTTCATAGTGTTTTGTCTGTCCATAAATATTAATTTTACAAAATGTCTGAACAAGCCTGGCAAAACCTGGCTGTACCAGGGTCAGTTCTGCATTACAAAAAGCAATGACAAGGAGGTCTAACTGAAGCTGTAACAATGGTAAATAGATTAGAGTGGTTAGGGTTCAGGAATTGAGACTAAGAACTGGTGATGTTTCAGTATGATGTTAGGAATGTGGTGTAGGATAAACTTTGAAATGGTTACCAATATTTAATGTGCAAGGTTAAAAATATTAAATAGTTCATTTAGTGGCCCACTAATGTGGGACAGTATAATTTTTTGTGGATATTTTTTATCTCATCAATGACAGGCTACACACAAGCCTACACAGAGGAAGACTGGGAAGTGACAGTAACACAGTTTTTCCTCCATTAAAAGCTTAATCTGAGAGTTAAATGCTGTACTGAAGTTCTGCTGATAAATAAACGTTCATAGATGTGCATTTAACTACTTTTTAAAGCACCCTTTGGTGAATGCCAAGCATTGGGCCTTACCATTTGTACCTTTAGAAAAAACATTTAAGTTAATGTGATCAAATAGTAAAGGTTTATTCATCTGCAAATACAGAATTTTATATCTGTTTAATGCTGATCATTTTGCTCTTTCTACATGGGGTTATAAGACTGTTGTAATGTCGAACATTGGAGCTATGACTTTCACTATAAATAACTTCAGGTAAACAACAAGAAAAACATCAGTCAAATCATTATTTTTTAAATTCTTTCATAATATATGTTTTTCAAAGTTTTGAATACATTTTGCCCTAAAGTTTATCCTGATAAAAAGATTTTTTTACTTAATTTTTCTATTTCTAGCTCACTGAAAATGAGTCGCATGGTTCCCAATAAAAAAGACATTACAAAACCTAATTTCTAAATCCTAAAGGTGGCACATTGAACAAATCCCCTGTTCTTCCACACAGACACACCATCCATCATCTGACACTAGGTTGTAAAACAGAGTGTTTTTCCATTTGCCTGTTCACAGAGAAGCTGAGATGCAAGGTCATCCTGGCCAATTTAAGGTTTAGTGTCTTGTTCAAGGACACTCGACTTGTGCCCCACTGACAGCTGCACTTCTATCACAAAAATACTGTATGTCACAGTAGACAATATTTAAAAAAATTAAGTCATGCCCCTCCTGTGTTATTGTACTGCCTGACTTTTAGGGTATAGTTATTCTGACAAAAATGTCAGTCTGAGTTATTTTTCTGTAGTAACTCTTTTTTTTAAAAAAATACAGATTATTTACTTTTTGTGTATTTGTTTCTGTTTACTTTTGTTTCTCATTAAAATAAAACATTCACTGAAATTGAACATGTCATTGATAAGTTCTGTTTCACTAAAACATACACCTAATACATTTGATTACATTTCCTGAAGATCTTCACTCATCTTTACTACGTATTTTAGTAGTCTGGACGGACATGACCAAAGCTGCAACTCCATTGGTTCGTGTCAGCATAGAACCATGAGGCAGTGTTTCTAGTTTGCAGTAAAAACTTGTGGCTTGTGTTCCCACAGGCGAGCCCTGGCCATGGACGGTACATGCACAGGGGAGCATGGAGTGGGCTTAGGGAAGAGAGCGCTGCTGTATGAGGAGATGGGACCCATGGCTATTCAAGTCATGCAGGGTCTCAAGGATGCTCTCGACCCAAAGAACCTGATGAATCCTGGGAAAATTTTACAGTCTGGGTAATTATGAAAGTACTTCAGTCTGAGGGAAGGTCACCAAACAGAGGATCTCATCATGATCTGCTCACTGGTCAGCTACGCTCACATGGCTTAATTTGAGACTGACGTCAGAGTAAATTAAGTGTTTTGAAGCTTGTTCCACATAAAATTGTTTGCTGTTAAAACAGGACTTCTGGTTGAGGAAACAAGTGGGGATCACTCACACAAATGTGAAAAATAACAGGGTGGTGAGAAAAAATTTTTAGAATGTTTTATTTTGAAATATATATGTACATAAATCGGTATTTTAATAAGAAAGCTTTGCTTGAAAGGCCTGTTAAAAAAAAATCAAAGCCTTTTTAGCTGTCAGTAACTATGATAAACAATGATCAGCAACCAAATCCTTTGCTGATGACTGATTTTGCACTTTTTGATAAAAAGCTTAGTGTCAGCTCAGAATCTAGTTGCTCTTCCACTGTATTTAAACACATTTTAATAAATTTATATTTGATATCAAGCAAAGATGAAAATCTTTTGTTTATCTGCTGCCTTATACTGTTTTGTATGACTGTAGATGTATTATCTTTGGGTTTAGACAGAAATAAACAAGCAATTTGAAGACTTGGCATTAAAAGAATTGATAGAATTGTGAATGAAAACTGTTAATTAGTTGCTGCTGTAGTATGTGTGTGTAACATTTTTTGAAACATTTTAGCACTCAATCTAATATCCATTTGAAATAGATGGAGCAACAGCATCTATGACACACTGTCATTTACTTACAGAACTCATAATGTGACACAATCTGCATGACAACTTGCGCAAAGTCAAATATTTGATATGAAATGGGATTTCCTGCAGTTTGGTTGCAGCTCTAGATTTCAGAGACTTCACAGGAGCAGCTGGCATCAGAGGATCGCTTCACCACAGGATGTTGAATTTAGACTAATTAGAAATCCACTTTACTTCCTCGCACTGTAACACTGTTAGTGAGGGTAGCATTTCAGGGTTAATTATATTAAAAGTAAAAGGGACTAAGCATATTATCAATAAGTGATGGAGGGAGATACTGGCAATGTATTTTTTCTAGATATAATAATCATGTACACCTTTATATGAGATTTGAAAGTCTTTGATCAGTAATAGCAGATATGTGAACCACAGTTAGAAATTTGACTTAAGACCGACTTGTCCTTTAACTCCAAGGACTCATGACTTCACTTGAACTTGAGTCTTTGGACCTGAAAATACATGACATCTTCCCCCAAGTTTAAAGATTAAGAAGTATGTTATTCTGAAAAATGTGCCTGGGATCAATTCACTTCACTTCATTCCCTTAATGTAACATGGTTTCTACCCAGCAAGTTGACATTTGATTCCCCGCTTTGTTTGAACCAACAGCATCAAATCAATTTGCAGGGCAGAACAATGAAGAACTTACACAACATTACTGGACTCGGGTTGCACTCTGTCACTATAACATTGTAGCTGCTATTTTAAAAGATTAAAAACAATCTTTTATTGTTGGGTGGTTATGATAATTTGATGAATGGCAGGAGTAAGTTAAGATTCCTACTGATGACTCGACAAAAAATTTAGTATCAAAAACAGGCAGATATACTATGACATGTTAATTTTTCTGGTTCTAGTTTGACTTAAATGCTTAAATGGCTTATATAGGTTGCTTTTTTTGTAACGTTGCATTTTTACAGTACGCCAACAAACCCCATGATGTGTCGACCCTGTGATGGGGCCTGTCAAACACAAATACACAACATGATTTTAATCAGTAATCACTTAATTTCAGAAAGCATTTATAAACATTATAAATGTTATTACATAATTGCTAAGACCTTACCCTTTATTCGCTGCTGGGTATAATATTTATCCTATCATATATTATGCTGGAGTAATCTGGAGCGTGTAGCCATGTGGTCGAAATGGCTTTTTCTGGTGGGAACCCTTAAATAAGCTGGCAGTTTGCTGTCACATTACTGTTTCAAGGACATGGTGTTCAAACTTTGCATACAGCCTGCACATTTTTAACACTGATTCAATTCTTTCACAGTAAGAAGTAATATTCTGCTCCACCACAAGGTGTCAGCAGTGCATCCTGTAAGCTCACTGGGGACAGACTGGGACAAACATGCACTGCATTCATATGTGAAATTAGAAGATGGATGAAATAAAATGCTCCTCTCTGCCTCGGCAGGCCTGTAATACTGTTTTCACTGCTTTCAGTCTTTACCTGAACAGATTCTAGCAACTGTGTTTAGCAGCTTAAAGAGTTTTTTTTTTAGTTGAGTGCACTGATTGAATTGAATAACATTACATAATGAGACGTAACAAATCACAAGTATTGGTTTTAATAAAATCAATGCATGCTGCTTAGGGGTAAATTAAAAATTATATAGGCTATGAAATGTTAAACAGTTTTTAAAAACAGTCCCTTTTTGGTGTTTACATGGGTGTTTCATGCTGCTTTCGGGGTCGATGCTGTCACGGAGTGTTTTAAAGGCTGATTGACAGTGTCATTTCTTTGTTAGCTGTTTGCACTTAGGGCTGCTGCTTCCATTAAAGACACCAAGGACACGTCCCCATTTATTTTCTTGTGAATTTCAAGAGTTTTACATAAAGTGCAATTCAGATTCTATTGGTACACATCTAATTCCTTTGTTTGGGATTCAAAGGATTGATTTGATATTTTTAGTAAAACTCTTGCCTGTTCTAATTAAATTTAAATAAAAGAGATCTCCATCCAAATCACATAGTAAGTACAAGTTTTGTGATTTTCTTTAAAAAAAAAAAAAGGAAAATTTTAAAGAATTTGGTTGGTTTCTTATCAAAATTTTAATAACACTTGATTAGAATTCATCCTTCATGAATCACTCTAAAGGTGAAACTAAATTCGCTTAAAACATCATTTTGTTTTGCTAATAAATCAATTAATAAAATGATATTTTAAAGGGTCAGTCCTGAGCCAATAATAGTTAGTTTTGGCTTTGCCAGGCTGTGAAAATCTCTCTGGTGGTGTTTTTTTGGTTTTTTGGATTATGGGTCAGATTCCCCTCAGGTTTATCTGGAAGTGTCTTGGTTAAGGATGAATAAATGGAATTATATCCAACCTGGAACATCAAAAGTTTCCGCTCTTATCTGTAGCTTGAGGACTCCATAAAGCAGTAATTTATGACCCATAGTTAAAGACATTATGCAACTTGCAAACACTTAATGCAGAAGTATTATAAGTGTTCACAGAATTTCTACATTTGATGAGATTTTGCTGAGTGAATTTGGACACTTGCCCTCAGCATTTCTAAATTCCCAGTTCTGTCTTTAAACTTTATGAAAATGCATTTTATTCATATTTATGGTTCATATTTCCTCTGTGCCATACATAACATAAAGCTTCTCCCTTTTGCTTGTTCCTTAATAAGACTGTGTTTGAAGAAAGTAAAGTCTTTATTTGGTTCAGTTTGTGTCATTGGATTATTTTAATGTGAGTTAAGACTTTAGAGCTTCTGTATATCTCACAACAATGGAGAGAAGCACTTAAAATCAAACCAGTAGATGACAGAGTTGCCCTTAAGCCCTGTAGGTTTATTTTCTCCCTGCGGTCTTATATTTATATTAGAACCATTTAAGTTGATTGTGCGCATGGTTTATGTGTGCAGCAGTGCGTGCGTGTGTGTGTGTATGTATTGCATGCCTGTGAAAGGAGAGGGGACCATTTATAGGCCTGCTGTCATTATAGCAGAATAGATTAACACCTATTGCAGTAAGTCCTTTACCACAGTTTACCTTATTGGGAAGCATGGCCAAGGCGACTGTACAAGACTGACTATGTATTATTGTGAAGAAACAAAGAGCCAGACAGAATAAAAATAGCCTAATCACACACACACACACGCACGCACACACACACACAAACACTCTGAGGATTAGATCAAATAATCCCAAATTAAAAAAAATGTGAGCCAGTAATCCCAACAATTTAGCATATGGTGGAAGAGTCTGTGCATAGCTCTAACGACACTGTTATACTGGTTGAAGGTCTGATAGTGGAGGTGCTGAACAGCATGAAAGAAAAGACACAGAAAAGACAGTAAGTCATATTTCTGTTCCTCCACAACAATCTTAAAAGAGGGGATTCCCTAGCCCTTTCAAATCCGTTAAATTACCAAACTTCAAGTGTTCTCACTGGAATAAACTTAATTTCTGTGTAAAATATAGCTTTTATAGCGATTAATTGATACTGATATGTTCAAAAGTAATAGGCCTTTAAAATCATTTATTAAATCACTTGTGATCGGCAGAATTGTTCATATTCTTGGATAAAACTTCTTATTTTTAATTCCTTGAATGTTGGTGTGTTGTCTGACTCTTGATAACACATGATGGCTAAATATACATAATCCAATTTAGGCTCAATTTGGGCAATCAAATTGGGAGACCTCACGTCCAACCACACCTTTTCTTGTCCTAAAATGATCCATGTTTTATAAGGAAACATTGGGGACAATTTCTAAGCCCATTCGCCCGATTAGGAATTAAAACAAAGTGTGCCTTCTCCCAGCACTGTCTCCTGCCCTGTCTGTATTTATGATCCGAGCTTGCGCACTGAGCGCCTCCATTGTCTGGCCAGTAGCAGCAGCGGCGGCGGCGGCGGCGGCGGCGGAACGGAGAGCCGATGTGAGCGCAGGGGAGCGGCTTCAGTGTGACCCCGAAAAAGCAACCGCTGGTTGGAGACCACTGGACAGACAAGCGCGGACGGCGACGTCATTTTGTCGGTCAAAGACAGATCGTCGTTTTCTGGCGGTCAGACAGACAGCAACAGTTGTCACGATGTCTGAGATCAGATGAGGCGAGCGCAGCGGAGTGAATATTGCGGCGCTGCTGTGATCCGGGCCGGGCGGGATAAAACGTGTTGCTGCCGCGTCCCGCCTGCAATGATACAGCCGTCTTAATCACCTGGGACAGTGAGGAGAGCGTGGTGGTATTGGTTTGTCATTCTGGGCTTTCGGTGTCATTCAGCTCCTCAGAAATCCCCCCGATTGAGTCGAGGTTTTGTCTGCGGGTGAGGTGAATCCAGACGTCAGGGCGGGCTCATGTTCCGCTCAGCAGGGAAACGGGCTGTTGCGTCTGCAGAGAGTCAGAGCTGACGAGCCTGCTGAGACACACGGACAGACAGGCAGGCAGGCAGGCCGAGAGACAGACAGGAACGAGGGGAGGGGGGCGACAGCCTGCTTCGGCTCTCTCGACCCTTTGCGGATCGAGCCGAGCCCCCTCCTGTTTCCACCCAGAACCCCCACCCACTTACCTCCCGCTTTGGATGGGGGGAAAGCAGAGCACGGCGGGTCGGCCCCGGGGTGCTTTTCCCGGTGTCTCTACGGATGACAGCGCGGTGCCACCCTCGGCCCACTTCGGCCACTACCGACCGAGCGGCACCATGGGCCTGCGGAGCCGCTCGGTGAGCTCTGTGGCCGGGATGGGCATCGAACACAGTCCCGCCGTGCCCTTCGGCTTCTACACCCCAAGAGGAACGGACTCGGATCGTGCCGGAGGGGGGTCAGGGGGTACTACCGCCGCCCCCCACGGTACCGGCTACCAGGACACTGGGGGCGGAGGGCACCACACGGACGGGGTGCTCTACTTGGGGTCCCGGGGGTCGCTGGCTGACACCTTGCCCCTGCACATCGCACCCCGCTGGTTCAGCGCGCACAGTGGTAAGGGCCGTCTACTCTGCAGACACACATACAAACACACACACACTTACACCCATCGGGCAATATTTGTGACGTTAGGGATTAATCATCAGAGGACACACCATAAAAATGCACTGCTCGGGACATCAGCTCCTACAGACACCTACAATCACGCACACCTTGTTTACCTGCGGGTAGGAGGGACTCTAATGCAGTGTCATTAAATTTCACTGCTATGAAGGGAAATTCAGGCCAGCATGAGAATGCTCTTAGCTAGAGAGATACTGAAAACGCAGCTTTTGGAATAAAACCATAGGTTGACCTGTGAGTATAACAACATATTTCCCTCTAGTTCTCACCCTGTGTTGGCTGAGGTCAGTAAACTACACAGTACCAACAGAAAATATTGGGGCATTGAACAGAAAACAGCTTTTTAAATGTTATTACCAGTCAGGAAATTATCTGAAAATTGATATACTGAATATTACAGCTTCAGCTTATATAAACCTTGGAATGATCACATACCAATTTTGTCCAATCATAGAAGAGTCCTGTTCATAGGTCATTTTATCAATAGGGGAAAATGCTTGTGTGTGTGACTGCAAGTTGAATTTGGTGAACATAACATTGCAGGGTGTACTCCATCTTGACTGTCACTGCTGTACTGTCTGCATAGGTCATTCCTTGTTGTGTGAAATGACACTAATAAGCCTGTTGCCAAATCTGGCTTAGTCAATTAGCCTGACGATTAGAGAGGAGGAAGGGAGGGAGGAGGAATGGAAGAAGGAAGGAGGAAATGAGATAGAGGAAGGTGAGACAGGGAAGGAAAGAGGAAAAGAGGAAAGGAGGGAGAGTGTGGAGAGAGAGGTTGAGGGTGGTTGTTCATAGTTATCATCAGCTCATAATATGTTTCTGTGTGTGACAGAACCTGTCAGGCCATCAAATACTGGCACACACACACACACACACACACACCAACACCTCTACATGCACAAACGCATGCATATGTAGGTTTATACACACACAAACAAATCCTTAACCACATGGCCACAGCTGGTCCCCTTCCAACTGCACATACAGAAACACACGCAAACATTCAACTATAGTCTTTGAGGAAGATCATACACACACACACACACTCCATCTCTCTCACACACATCCTCACACACACATGCAGCATGCTCAGCCATGTCCCCAGGCTCTCATTACCAAAGCCCTGACTGGCTTCACAGCAGGAGAATAGCAGGTTGGACGTCAAC
>JAPZDV010000023.1:5728161-5750205 GCA_029814665.1 Acanthurus lineatus | reverse complement strand
GGGGCAGGAGATCACTAAAATTGAGGAAGGTGCACCTGTCAGAAAGACAGGCCTTCAGGAGATAGTAAATATAGAGGAAACACTGGTGCATTTATGACTAAAACCTTGTTGGACTCAAAAATAGCAGTGTAGCAAAGTTAAGCACATTTTTGGTTGCACAGTTACTATGGGATTATCAAATGGGGTGTGGTCAGCAGCTAGCTTGTGGGTAAAAAAGCAAAGCTAGCAGCAGACATATTGCACAAAGTCGTAACAGCAACAGCAATGTAGGCAAGCAGGACAAATGAATAAACCGCACATTTAACAGTTCGCAAAAAAGGTGAATATCAGTGCTGGTGAGGGATGTTTAAGACCTCAGCCTCAAGCAAGATCACATAAAAATGATAGACAGCCCATCAAGATGAGTGACAAGTGTTGGGCAAAGAACTGGACCATCAGAGAGGGAAGAGGACTGACAATACTCTCCCTGTCTCTATGAGAAAAGTTGCAGCTTTATTCTGTTTTTTTTTCTCAGTGTTGGAATATGTGGATAGAGGCAGATCAACTTACAATATACAGTCTAAGCTAGGTGTCTGTTGAAAGTCCCTACGACCAAAATCTCTTCAGACCCCTGCTCCAATTGCTTAGCCTGACTTTTTATTTCACTTGTGATTCCAAAAGAAATGTTCCTCTCACAGGGATTGTCCAGTGGCAAATAAGCTTTTTTTGAAAACTCCAGCTGCTGTAGCTGCATCCAGAATGACTTTAGCACAGTGTTCAAGAATCCAGGGTCCTCATTTGTTTCAGTGAGACCACTGCATTAGCACAGTGGGGAGCAGCTTTAAAGGGCTTTAACATGTAAAAGCATGTCATCTGTCAAAAACAGTTCATCATGGTTTAACTTTAGCTGCAGGACATAGCATTGACATCTGGGAATGCTTTGCATTGGCTTGTCCAGCGAGTGAAAGTCCTGTATACCAAGTGTTATTAAAAACTTCAGAGACTGCTTTTTGTTGCACATGAATGGAACGCTGCACAATAAAGTTCATGTAGCAGGTGCAAGCCATAACATTTATGTGCTGAAGGTGTCAACTATTCCAAGTTTCATCGCTTAATCATTGTCGGCATCTGAGTTGCACATGTTTTTATGGACAATAGTATCTGCACATTTGTGATTTCCTGAATTCCAAGTCAGAGCAACTCCTTCTCTGAGTCTGCATGATCTCCGTCAGCAGGCCCAGGATGAACCAAATTTATGTAGATGATCATCACCATTAATAAGATTTGTGTCTATGACTATGACCCAGAGACCAAAAAACAGCATTCTACAGTCTACAAGTTCAAACAAGACGTGTTAGGTCAGGAGCACAACCGAGAGCTTGGTGGTGGATTTCTTTGACTTGTTATGGGGTCATGCAGTGTTAATTCAGCCCCTGGTCTCAGGGAGTAAAGTCTGTGCAAGTTACGTGAACTTTGGCATGCTGGCAACTGGATTCTTCAAAATGACAGCATGCCCACTCACAGTGCATTGGAAACGGGTTTGTTCCTCACCTGCAACAACACAGTAGCTGCTCCCCACCCTCCTACATTTTGATATTGACTCCCTGAGACCTCTTTTTTCCTTATAATGAAGTTTGGTCTCTGTGTTGTAGTCATAAACATAAGTGTCTGGTCAATAGTAAAATCACAAATGAACCAGTGTCACTGTTACTTGGAATACTTTTTTTCACAAAAAGGACTTCCTGCATGAACATGATTGTGCAGTGCTCTTCTTTTAATGTTTTTGATGGCACCTCATGCATATATTAGGTAGAGCAGTAGCATATGGCATTGCTATAATTACACTGGTTACGTTACAAACATACTAAATAAACTGAAAATATTTCTTGCTGTGATTTTTTTTGGAATGGCACATGTTTGCAACCTGAACTGTTTGCTTCAGGAAAATCAGTTTAATTCAAAACCTCAGAGCACTAATGTGAACCACATTACTTTCAAATTATCCCCAAATCCTATATCACAAGGTTTTTTCCTTTAAATTCTGTAAATTGTGATCTCTACCTGCAGAGATTTGGTAAGGGGTAAATTGTTGTCTGTTTGCTAAACCACACTTGTCATTTTAGCACCTGGATGTGTAACTTGTGCATATGAATAATTCATATTTGCATATATGGTTTGATTCTGATCGTTTCAGTTATTGTGGTTAATAGTAAAAAGAATGCCTATATATTATTATTATTTAGCAAAACACAGCCAAGAATACAACTAAGAACTTAGAATTATGCTGTCGTCAGTGGGGTGTCAGAGAGTTAAAGTCAGAGACTCACATTCTGTAGATCAAGTCAAATGACGTGCCTTTAAGTCTTTGGCTGCCTTCCTCTAGTCTGGTCACATCTAGTTTGAGTAGTTATTTTAAACTATGGAGTTTCTCTGAATTAGTTTCAAGCCAAATTTGTTTGGACTGATACACTTGTGATAAAAACCATCTATTGGTAAGGAAGTCTGGTGTGAATTCAACACAGGAAACATGCACAAGTTTGTATTTTCCACTGTAGGAAAATTCTCAGTTTTACAAAAAAAATGTGAAAAGGCATATACATTTGCCTTTGGATCAGACTGGAATGCAGTTGAGGAACATGGTAGATACAATTTGCAGTTGTAGCCAAAAGATGTAGGAGAAAAAGCTGAGCTGTCATCTAAAAGCACAAGATGCTCCTGTTCTCTCAGGCTTCTATTGAGTGAGGCTGCACTGATCTAGATAGAGATTTTTATTCACTCATGAATGTGGCTCCCAGTTTTGATTGTAGTTGTAAAATGACTTCACAAAACTGAGCGATATAGTGATTTCTGTCCTGATTCTAACGTATTCCATCCATCATCATTCACTAGTGTTGCTGTGAAGATTAGGAAAGCTAGGAGAACAGAGCTGGACCTAAGGGACCCAAGGGATTTTGTCATGGTTCAACCCAAAGTTTTCAAGCTAGTCCCAATTTATGTTGTTACAGAAAAAAGGCAGGCTTGGTGATTTTTTTTTCAGGAAACATCAATTTAATGACTTATTAATAAGAGATTAATTTGATGAATTTGATGAAATAATCAACTGGGAAAGTAGGAAACCTGCCTCAGGATTTTAGACCTCCAAAGGCTCCCAAAGCTTTAGGCTTACTGTTTTCTGTTTCAAATTTGTTATCTGTTTTTGCCAAAGTTAACTGAATATTTGCTTTAGAATATTAATCACTTAAGCACAACATCAACTGAAATGCTAAGGGTTGTAGGGTGGTTTCTATCTACTTTAAAAAAACTCACTTTATATATCAAGGAAATGACAGCGTTGGTGGCCCAGTAGGTCATTTGTGCTCCTGTGTCCTTGAGTAGGTTAATACAGTCATGTTAAGACAATCCATTTAAGATGAATCTCAGAAAGTGTTCGTAGAGACCTCTAAAACCACCTTCCAAAAGAGGAGGGTCTATCTAATGACAACACTGTTTCTGGTGCTATGCACAAGGACTGTAAATGATGATTATCTAAGAAGTAATGCTCAGAAACCGGATTTGTAGTTTGACAAGAAATCTTTTCAAATCTTTTTTGCAGAAGTCATATTTAGAGGTTGTGAGACTGTGATGCAAAAGTCACTTTCAGACCTGGCACCCCCCACCCCCCTTCCCACACACACCTGCACACCCAAACACACCCAAACACACACACACACACATGCGTCATTCTGACATGGATTCTCAGAAGACACTCATCGTTGCTGTGCTGAAAACTCTTCAGTCTCTGTGCTCCTCTGTAAAATGACTGTTAATCAGGCAGGCCACAGGTGCCTCTTCCCCTGTTTGCCCTTGGGAAGCTGGAGTGTGTGTGAGTGCGTCTGTGTTTGTGAAAGAGAGACAGGGGTGGGGTGGAGTGGGTTGGGGGGGGGGGGGGTCAAAAGAGACTCAAAATCAGCATCATAAGAGATTCTGTCAGAACAGATTGTCTCTTTAAATTCTCTAAAATTTAAGATAAAAGGCTGATGCAAATGTAGTAGTGTGTGTGCGTGGTGTGTGTGTATCTATTCATGAGTGCTCACTAGTGTTGGGTACATTTATATGTAACAGATATCAGTACCTACAATAATCAAGGTTATGTTTTTTCTTTACTCTATGCTCTCTGTAAGAGCAAAAGTGTGATTTCAGCTGTAAAAATGTCATGAAATACGATGCAACTTCAGCACTGCTTCAGAGGAGGGTGTTCACATACCTGAGATCATCTGGTGAAACAGTTTTTATCCTGCACACTTTATTCAACTTGAGAGCTGGACTATGAAGAAGAAACGTATTGAGTGTTAGTACAGTATTGACTATAAAAAAAAAAAAAACTGTTAAAAAAATTAATAATTAACGGTACAGGGCAGAAATACACTGTTGTAGCCTCTGGTAGTCTGCCTAAACCAAAGAAGAAGAAACACTGGTATTGTCTGTTATTGTCATCACTACCAATGTTCTTGCATATAGTTATATCTTCCCATAAATATCATGCAATTCATTACAAGGATTCACTCATATTTAAAATCTCTCGTATACTGTATTAGCATGCGAAAAGTTGGTAAGGGATTCAGGATATAGCCTTTGGCTGGGCGTTGGCTAACACTGGTAGAAATGCTAAACTAACATTAACCAAGAAAGAGAAAAATTCCCAGCTATCTTTGATCACAACTTATCAAAAAAACTAACTAATTACACAAAGACCTCAATTATGTTGATGATGACTCACTTAAAATTAGCAGCGGTTTTGATTTCAAGGCTGTCAGACACGGTGCACTTGTCCACTTTGTGTTGGATTTTGTATTTGACCCAAGCAACAAACTCAGGCTGGCTCAAAATGAAGCCAACACAGGAGGGCCATCTGTACGTGCTATCTGTGTGTGTAGTGCACAAGTAAAAGAGAATTTTCTTTATAATTTTTAGAATTATCTGTATAAGTGCATTTTTAGATATTGTGATGCTGACACTTCACACAAAACACACTGATGTGTTTGTGAACCAAGACAGGGTTGCTCACACATAAGCATCACACTCCTGTTTGGCTTTTATCTGGTAAGAATACCAATAACGTTTTTTCAAACCAAGATGGCAGCATCCTCAATAATATTGACAAAAATAGAGAAATGCAGTTCTACTGTGAATGGAAAGTAAAGAGGAAAAATGGACAAATATGGAACCACAGATGGCTGGAAGATGCAGACAACATGGTACGTCTGCTGTGGAGCAAAGTTCATTTTTCTATCACAGTACAGTCTTAATTCATACAACATTAACAGCCACAGAATGTAAAACAATACTCCCATGATATTAAAACAAGCCTATTACAGTAAACTGCTCTTTTTATAGCAGTCATGTTAAGAAATCAATCTGCTTAATGGCACAAAGCCACAGGACAGCCAGTCAGATTTTTTTTGCATGCCAAAAACACAACTGATCAGGGAAGAGGCACATTGTTAATTGCTCAGGCTATTAATCGTTTGTGATCCTCCGCATATTGCATGTGAACTGACAACTGATATGGCAGAAAATTTTGACATTTAGCAAGAAAAATAAATTCAGGACAGCCACAGTTAAAATAGGGCTAAATTCAAAGTGGCTGTCTGACTTAAGGTTTTTTTTATGCGTGTTTACTGTCTCAAAGTTAGTTTATGTCATTAAAAAAAAAACAAAAACAAAAACAAGAGAATGTTAATTATATTGTCAAAAAGAGTCCTAGTTAGTACAGCAGTTGTCATGGCAGACAGTTGTGCTTTGATGGTTTATTGCTACAGTAGTTACAGTATTTTTCTAGTCTTTGTGTCTAGTTTTTGCTCCAGTAGGTTTGTGGTGTAGTGGAAAACACACTGTATGTCATCCTAACTTAATTCATCAGACATGACATCAGACATTCATCCCATTGTGGGTGCTATCTGCAGGATAGGGAGGGGGGATTTCCCTCTCTACTGGTCTATAAATCCCTTCCTCTGCTGAATTATTTGTATTCCCAGTGGGGACAAAATGTATACTCTGAAATCACCAGCAGGAAATAATGTAACAGGCTTCATAGTGTAGTTTAAAAGATCCACCGGGTTCATGATTAATTTATTAGAATAGAATGTCTTAAAAATATCTTCCGTCTCTCATTTTTCACAAATCACACCCTGATCACACCCCTGATCACACTTAAGATGCACCTGTTTAAACTAACACAGATTTTTGTTTATTTTTTTGATCATTTTATCAAGTTGCTATGGTTAAAGTTTTGGCAAACAGTTGCCTGTTTGCACATTTAAATAGATGTGGAGAACATCGGCACAAATTCTTGTAAGTTTTATATCTACCTAAATAGTGTCCAACATTCACTCTTTTTTTTCTCAGCTCTGTTTCAGTTTCCAGCACCTCCTTAGACAAATATCAGGCTCTTTTTACACCAAATCCTCCACTGTGTTTACCGGCTAACTTGGTCTGTCTGTTCCCGATGGGTAGATGTTGTACCCCAGGTTTTGTTAGTTGTCTTACTGAAAGCACATTTAATAAACATAAAGACTGCAGATGCTGAGAAGTTTAGGAGACTTTACTCCTTCCAGCAACAAGAAAACAGTGTGTGCTGCACTTGGAAAGGCTAAAAAACAAGTAGTTATTGTGTCTGCAATAGCAAGTAGCTTTTAGACAAAGCAACAGGCGTGTTGGCTATAGTTATTCTAGGAAAATTTAGCATGGATGGATTGTACCTTTAATCAATCAGTGCTTGGCTCTACTTTGGTAAAGAATGTACAACTCATACTTAATACAAAAATTATACGAAATTATACGAAAGTGAGTTACATAATAGAAGCCAAACTTTGTTTCATAACATTAGCTTTTTTCTTTTCTTTGGTCTTGTATGCAAATTCTTAATTACTTTGATTAGTCCCAATGTTCCACATCTGCTGTCTTTAAGAAGTGTGAAAGGCTGGCCAGTTTGAAGAGGGTTTGAACCTGGAGACCTGCCACTTAAAGCTCGAGTCTGTGTAATTAATATGTCAAAAAAACAGACAGATGTGACAGAGTGAATAGACTGAAAGTGAAAGAAGGACAGGCTGAGTGAATGAATCATTAAAGGAAACACAGAGAGGAATAAATCTGCTCTTTGTGGTGGGGTATCACTGTGATGTAACTGAAGAAAAGAGGCAGGGAGACTGACTGGATGTGCTCAAGCCAACAAAACTCAATTTAGTCACCTTTTTACCTCCATACAAATCTTTATAACCTAAACCTGTAGGAGGCTGTAAACAGGTAATTCTCAACAAGGGGTACATGTTTGGTAAACAAGAATAAGACATAGCCCTTACATATGTGTGTGTGTGTGTGTTTGTGTGTGTGTGTATTTGTGTGAGAGGTAACTGGGTTTGTTCACAGAGTGTTGTTGTCCGGTTGTATTCTTGGGTTAGTGCACAATCAAAAATAATTTCTATCCATATCTGTACCCTGTGTATATCATGTAACATTTATGTAGCAGTTAAAGAAAGACCACACTCTTTCTTTAACACACACACAAACACTGCATTTGACCACAGTTAATCTAATTCATATATATATATATCAGGTTTATATAGATCAGATTGTCTAGTGAGGCAAATCTCCACCCAAGGCCATCTTCCCTGGTTTGTTGGCTGGAATCCATTCAGTGACCCATCCTGAGATCTTGGGGTTTTACTACTTTAAAAACCTATTAACGTCAGTGAATAAATGGTAAATAATTAGCTAAAATAATACATTAACAGTTAAAATAAATAGCAAATAAAAATTAATAAATAAATATATCCATTAATACATAAATAATACATGAATACAAAAATAGTTTAAAGTAAGTGCTGAATGGTTGAGTTGCTAAAAGCTATTGATAAATTTGAAATAGCCTTGTACCTAAAACTGATCAATGCTGAATCATTCGACCATGATTAATGTTGTCTGTAAAGGGATACCAGAGCCAGGTATGTTGTTATATTCAATTAGTACATCTTGAGTGACCAAAAGACAATCAGACAATGTTATCAGAGAGGCAGACCAGCTGAGAGACAGATATACAGACAGACTGATAGAGACACAGACAGGTTAAATCCTTCCCCAACCTCTCAAAAGCACAAAAAACTGTCTTTCCCGTACAATGCAGTGCTTTAGCAAGCCTTTGATCATTACATGCATCAGTCAAGCTGGCCGCACGTCCGTCCTTCTGCCTCTTTATTGACACATTCTGTCAATACAGCATCAGTGCTTAATCAATACAGCATTTGCACTCTTTTCTGACCAACAAGTTTAAACCCTGTCCAACTTGACTGTAAATTCCCCAGAGGTGCGAGTGGAAAAGCATTTCTAACACTTCATTACATTGCCTGTTTAAACAGAATATAACTGAAAGCATTTCAATGGAGGCCTTTGCAGATGACTCAGGATTCTCCACACAGCCACGACTGGTGCCATCACACAGGCCCATTTGTAACATTGGTGAACAGTAGTGATGGGTCAATTCACAAATCAATTGTTCATTTGAACAATGCTTTGAAGCAGGCAAGTTAAATCAGTTCATTGCTGGAATCGGAACACATTCTCATACAAGTTAAGCCTGTACTGTTCGACTGAAACTTAACACATTTGACAATATAATGCAGGCGCTCAGGACAAACACAGTTGCCGCTCCAAAGCTCTAGTCATCCGTAGTTTCAAGCTCCCTCTTCATGTCTTCTCTGTAGTTATCTGACTGCCAACCAAGATGCTACTATACTGCACACAGTCACTCAGTTGCTTACAGTGTTCTTTTAGACTGAACACATGGTTTGATTGCTGTACTGTAAAGTACAGACCAGAAAAATGCAATTTGGTCACTAGCTTAAAAGGACAAAACCACTGGCAGGAGGGTGGTACATTTTGTAAAAGCTAAGAGCAAACTATAAAATTAGAAAAATTCATGCAAAAGTTGAATGCAAAATCAGGCTAAAAGCAAAGTATTTGCAGCTACCAGGTGCAAGAAAGATGGTTGGCACAAAATTATAGACTGTGTGAATGTGTAAGTGAATAAGCTTTAAGTATCATTGCAAACATAATAAAAAAGACATGAGCATTGTGATACACAGTTTACTGGATCACAAAATATCTATCAGAGTCAAAGGAGGGAGACATCAGCACACCAAAAAAACCCTCAAATTTAAAGGATATTACTTACTGCCGCATGATGTTTAGAGCAAATGGCTGCTATATCCTATATGAGTGGCCCATCACTGAAACTCAAGTAGATCTGACTATAATTTAAATTTGATATTTTGTTATTCATTCATTAAAATGTACATCTAAGGTCTATAAAGACACTTACATAGAATAAAGGACACTAAATCAATAAAAGATCGAGATTCAAAAGAGAAAACATAAAAATAAATGTCTTACAAAGAGACAATAGTACCAATATCTCCACAGTTGGGAATAGTAGCATGTTAATAAAAGCAAGATGATTTCATTTCAGAGTCATTAAGCTGGCAGATACATTTATACATGAGATTTTTTAGAACAGTTTGGAGAATATTGACTCCTGCAGATGAAGATTTTACTTGCACTTTACCACTACTTCACTCTCATTATTTAACCTGTTACTCAGATGTAATCTTATAGTGGGTATGACAGTTTTAGCTGTATTCTTTCATCAGCAACACCAGTGGTATCAATTGGACTTTATTCATTATTCAGATCATTGTAAAAGTGTAACAAGTACAAAACCTTAGAAATGACATTGGTAAACAAAAGTAACAAGAAATTGTAGTCAAAAAAAGCCGAATATTCTGTTTTCTGAAATACAAGCAGTGTTACCTTCATGTAAATGCCGGGAAACCAGTAAAAGTAAGAACAACGACCTCAAGGTTTCTTTTTTCCCAACATCTTGAACTTAACTTAATAAGAAGACAGGTTTATTCTTATGTAGCTTTTTGAAAAACAGGCACTGTTGCACTCACTTAATGTATTTTGAATTAAATTTGCTGCTTTACTATCCACTTTCTGTAACTAAATACTATTTCACAAGGCACAGTAATGTGTTATGTTATGTTATGTTATGGTATGTTATGTTATGTTATCTTATCTTATCTTATCTTATCTTATCCTATCTTATGCCATCTGTAGTTGTTTTTGCAAGTTCCAAACCCCTTTAGTTTCTTGAAATGGTTATTTTTAAGTTTTGTACACACCTTGGCAGGTGATCCAGTCACAGCATGCTGCACGTGTCAGCAAAACACTGATAGCAAATACTGCATTTCACTTAAAAGAGGCTTTGTTTAAACATTCCAGTCACACCATGTTTGACATGCACGGGTGTTAATAATAATAGCTTTCATAGCTGTGTTCAATTTAGGTGTCTCAGTGTCTGCACGGTGGCTTTATTCATGATAGCAGAGCACAGCAATCGTTAATGAGAGACACCTGTGTTTTTTTTACCTACTGTTACAAGTCAAAATGTTTAATTACTAAATAACATTTGAGATATGGAACAGGAATATCCCAGTCATTTCCTTGCTGGTTGGGAGAATGTAGGCCTGCACAGTAAACTGCTTCCATTAAGAACTACCAAAGTGTAACCACCACTGCTCGGTCTCTTTTTTATTTAAAAAAAAAAAAAAAAGATGGCTTTTTTAAAGGATATGTCAAGAGGAAAAAGTTCACAAAACTTAGAGAGAGAAAAAAAAACAATTTCACACACACACAAAAATGAAGGCCTTTTGAACTCTATTACGCATGATAGATGTTCACACACTCACAGGAAAACCCAGTTTTCCTCTCAAACACACATGCTCAGCGTCGGCTTAAACCAGGTTAGAGGGTGAACAAATGACTCTTTTCACACCGCTGCATGTAATCTGCTGCCTGAGAGTTCACTCACCCATCTGAGGTGCAAAGCAATTACTCAGCAACCCCATTACTTCCTCTGTCCCCTTCTGTGTGTCTCACTGAGCGGATGTCTGCATGCTATTGTTCCCAGATTACAGACACATAGCAAATCTTCCACCTCCATACATGGGTGCTTTTTAATTTAAATGTAAGAAGTGATAACACTCAAACATTTGTATTACACTTCAGCAGCTTCCTACTTATTATATTAAATCCAACCATAAAGAAATTTAAATTAATAAAACAAATGTTGAAGATTGTCAGCAAATACCTTTGTCGCCATTTTGGTTGTATTTATGAAAAATTAAATAACAGTTAAGGTCACATCCAGTAAAATAGGCTTTTAGTTTTGCCACCCATTATTAGAGAGGAGACGAACTTCTCAAAGAGTTTTAAATTGGACATCCGTAACGCCAATCATGTTGGCACTCTTACTTGGCACTCTTACTTGATGTTGATGTTACGAAACCCTGTAAATGGGTAGTAGACGTATAACTTTTTGGGAAAATTAATCTTTAATCCTTATTTTGGGGCGAAGTCACTAAACTTTTTAAGTGTTTTCTATTAGATTTGGCTGCTGATTCTATATGTGCAATTATGTTTCCCAGTGACCATTGCCGGTGTAGCTATGGCTCTCTCCCCATTGATTTAAATGATGATGCCAGAATAGCTGCTTAGTGACAGCTCATAAATAGCAGAATAAACCCAGGTAGGATATACACCTCTATTTTAGTTGTTCTATTTTTATGAGGACATTAAAAGAAAAAATTTTTTTGCTGTTAAAAGTAGGATATATAGAGAATGATTAATTAGTTTTAACAAATCATTTAACACACTAACACAGTAGCTAACCAATGTTTAGCAATGTTTTATTATCAGTCTGAAAGACTAGCTAACTGTCTTTGAGTTAAGACAGGCCTATGTTATGGCCAGTTAGCAACAATATTAGTTTGCTGTAGCACCTGCTAGCATACATTCTCTGATAGTATGCAGGATTTTACCAAATACTTGTTAGCCAATCTGTATTTTCTTGCCTGTTAGGAAATACAGATATAAGAAACAAACCAACAGCCATCAAAGTAATCAAACAGCAGACTTAAATAAAACCATGATGACACTGCCTGAAGCAAAAATATAAAAGATTTTTTATTAATTGTTTGTTTTTTTCATCCCATTAGTCTATTTTTTATAGGAACCCTATGCTGTAATATCCAATGCAGTTCCCACTCCTGAGCAGCAAAGAGAA
Organism: Acanthurus lineatus; assembly: GCA_029814665.1. Taxonomy (NCBI): domain Eukaryota; kingdom Metazoa; phylum Chordata; class Actinopteri; order Acanthuriformes; family Acanthuridae; genus Acanthurus; species Acanthurus lineatus. The sequence goes on along the minus strand of JAPZDV010000023.1, from coordinate 5,738,069 downwards.
GCAGTTCAGTCTGGTAGAGTGAATGATTAGAGGTCTAAGGCCTGAAATAATTCTTCCTCGCTGCTGCTCGGCCTGTGCTTGCATCATCAGGTTTAGGATTTGGAGGGATGAAAAGAGCCTTCCTACTAGATACAGATTATTGACAAGTGTACAATAGCGTCCATAGGCGTATTCTGATATATACATGGAGACAGGGCTGAAATCAGTGAAGTGCCTCTTTAAGCACAGAAATAAATCAGTGCAGATCCTCCCACACATACTGCAACAGCACACACAAACAGATGAAAACACCTTTGATGCATAACATACGTGGGACACACAGGGACACACAATACACACAATTAGTGACTTCCTTCCATACAGTCCGGTGTTGTGGCTGGATTTCACGGCCAAGGGTTTCAGGGACACGGGGATTGGGGGAACATCTGTGCCGCTGAACTGGTTGCAGGATTCGAGAATATAGGTCAGCACTGCAATTTATTTCTGTTTCCTCTGCCTCTCTCTCTCTCCCTCTCTCTCATACACACACACACACACATAGACACACACATTTACACTCTCCCCATCTTTCCTTGTCTATTTCCTCCCTGTTAACTCAGTGCAGTGCATTCACAGATGATGCATGTAAGGACACATACAAATTCTGCATACATGCAAGGAAAAAAAGAATGAAATGATGGATAATAAAGGAGAGAGTGCAAAGTTAGGCTTGGTAAAAAGGTTTTTTGTTGCTGTGACAACCACATAGCTGCCTATCACTGCTGTTTTTCTACGCACAAGCCCCGTATTCAGGCTCTAACACAAACACACATGCACACACGCACACACCCAAACACGCACACACTCACACACACTTGCTTCACCTTTGGAAATGTCACCTCAACCCCATTACTCCCTTCCTGACTTTCACCACATGCACACACACACACAAATGTTTGCACAAACATTTGCAGAAGAAGAAGAAGAGGAGCATGAGGGACAGAGTGGGAAAAGGAGTAGAGATAAGGCAGTCGGACAGCAGGTTGTTATCATATGCACACATTTGGACCTTTTAATTTGTTTTATTCATTTAAAAGGTAGAAATGGTATCCAGAGGGATCAGTACGTGGCTGCATGTCAACGCCATTTTTACTGTCATTGCAATGGGCTGGTCAGTTTTGAAAATATGAGAGCCCAGACTGTCACCGTGGCAGTCGGTGGGCACAGAGACTGTTGCTATGGACAGCGCCTAAATGTCGTCACAGCCGCGCATAGAGACTTTCTAAAGATAAACCTCTGACTTGGGCAGCGAGTGGAGCAGGAATAGGTGAGCAGTATTCAAAAAGCCTGCAAACCGCTGTGCATCTCACTGAACCATATGTATTTCTTCCGGTGATTCTCATTCATAAGTGTCAACATGAAACTTCATGCAATGCAAGATATCTGCTTAAATCTGTAAAATTATGTTATTTTCTTTATTGTGGTTGACTTTCTGCTGTAAATCATATTTCTCATCTTGTTTATTTCCTCTTCAATGAGTGATTTTCTCTATTTCCCATATTATCCTTAACCAACCTAACAGGGGAAGTGCAGAAACTTTCTGCATAAAATACTTAATACATTATACATGTACCTCAAGTGTCAGATATTAGTACTGAAACAAGATATTAATCCTGAATGATTAGAGGTCTAAGGCCTGAAATAATATAAAAAAAAATGTATACTCCCTTTTTATGCTTTAACTGGTTATATATGAAATATCTTTGGGTGCTGGGTTGTTGGTTGGACAAAACAAGCAAATTAAAGACCAACAACTAAGTTTTCTTATTTACTGCCACTTTCTTGTTTACCACCATTACTCACTTAGAATATAAACAGCAGATTAATCAATAATGAAATAATAATGACAATAACTGTTTGATTCAGTCCTTAACCACACTAATTAAATCAATGGCATTAGTGGTGTGAGTGGATGTAGACTATTAAGGTTGATGTTTTATTACATGTGCATTCAGAAAGGGGACCTTTGTTTTAGCAACTGATCATTGGTTGTTTCCCTGGTATTTGAATGTAACATTGTGTGACACATTTTAGCAGACAGGAATGTGTTGAACAGCCTGATTCCCATGTTAAATAAACACAGCCAAAGCAGTCATGATCTGCTGTTATAAAACCCTGAAATACATTCTGCATTTTATGCATGACCACATTCACAATGTCAGCTGTAGTTGTGTTAGACTAAAAGTCTTTGGCAAAAACTTTACTATTTTAGTACCGAATGACAGTTAAACTAAAAAAAAAAGTAAGTTTTCATGTTTTGACCACTGTAGTCATTTTCAGCTCCATAATACACCACCACTATACACTGGATGTTTGAATTGATAGTTTAGTTCAACAAAATACTAGAAACAGGGAGAAGCAGCTACTGTGGCCCCGTCCAGAAGTAAGAAAACAGCCTACCAACACCTTCTCTTAAAGCCTATGAGTAGGCTAAATAAACATAAGTAAGTAAACTTTAGATGTTCTGTTCTTCTCGGCCTTTTAATCTTGTGCTAAGCTAAGCTAACTGGTGGCTAGATATTTAGCATCAATCTTCCGTCATCCAACTCCTTTGTTTACAGCCCTGTTGGAAACCCTGGTTTGATTTTAAAAGACATCACCTTGGATCATGGGTAATTTGAAGAGCATCATTAGATGAAATCTTTAATCACTTAATTGCTAATGTAATCAACAGATGAACTGATTTCAAATAATAGTACAGTGGAGTCCTAGTTGAAGTACCCTTCATGGAGCAGCTCCGCTTCAACAAATGACTGTGGAGGCAACAGCACCATGTGTTTGTGTGTGTATGTGTGTGTGTGAAGCTCTACTGTGATTGTTGTTCAGCTGAGTTAAATATTCACAGGGTTGTTTACCGATCCCTGTCATGCCCACTGTGGTCTCTGGAGAGAAGGGCTCTGCGAGGTTGATTGAACATTCTGGGACTCTCTTTGGAGCAAACATCCTAATTTAACCCCCGGTGACAGTGGATCGTACAGACCCAAAGCACAGGCCGCACTGTCTTCAAGCTGGGGCCCTGTCTTTTCTCTTTCTCAGTATAATTATACATTTCTCTCTCCCTCCTACTCCCAGTTCACCTCTCTCCTCCCCCGGCCTCACCTCCATCTGAGGCTGCATTACCTCCCCGTGTGGCAAACAAAACAACAGACATATTTCTCATTTTTCTGTTCCTGTATGTTCTCTTCTCTCCACACCCCCGACATTCATCTTCTCCTCTGTCTCTCCATCTTTTTCTGTCTATTTTTCTCTTACTCCTGTTCTGTCCTGTTCCCATGGAAACTGCCGGTCTTTCCGGTAAGGTAAGGAGAGTTTGCTGGAGAGAGTTGCGTTAGTTGTAAGTTATGATGTAATCAAACCAACAGTTTCCAGGGCTGCCGTTTATGGTCATGACAGTGGTGGGCTGCTGACGATCAGGCTTCCTCCTGTCTTGACTGTGGCAGGGAGAGACTCTCTGACACCAAGAGAGTGTGTGATTGAATGTGTGTCTTTGTGAGATAGAAAGGTACACCAAAAATACTGCTTTCTCTTTCACTAATTATCTACAATCACTATTAATGCGTTGCTTTATTTGGAGAGCTCTGAATGCCACTGCTTCATAAGCAAAGTGGCAAAAACAAAATGGAGGTGACGAAAGGAACAGGGTTACAGTGAAAGGCAGGGTAAGAATTCATATTATCAGTTGATGTTGTGTAGGGACATTATCTAAAATAATCTAAAATAATCCCAAAAAGGAAAACACCGGCCCTGAGGTCTTGAGGGCAGATGTCCCGAGGACAAAGGTCTTGTCTCTTGTTGTTGATTAAGTAGTGGCTCATTTTCTAATTTCAGTTTATTACAATTTACTAGTCCTTGAATAGGTCTGGTGCTCTGCTCACTGATGGCTATTTCCCAGATTAGAACAAGACAATTAATACAAACATGGTCCACTTCAGTAGGTGAACGCAGACACTTTGAGCCACGCAAATTCGATTTCACGCGTCATTGCGTTCTACAGTGTGTCACCTGAAATGTCTTGATGCAAACGTGAGCTGGAGTCTGAGTCCAACTAGCGGCGCCATAGCATGAAACGACTAGAGGAAGCGAAACCTTTTCATTTGGATTAACCACTGCTCAAAACAGCCATGGCTGCCTGTCTGATGAAGCTTTAGTTGTGAACGTGTGCTGGTGTATGTGCAGGCATAATGATGAAACTCTGCCACTTCGTCATTCTGACAGAAATACAATAAAAATGTCATATACTCTGAGACACTGTCATGCAAACACTCTGATTTGCTCTGCAAGGCTCCAGTGAGGACTTAAATCTACCGTTGTGTACTGAGTGAATGTAAATGTTCACCACGGTCATGCATCATGCGTTTGTGTTGACTGTGCCAGGCTTTTTCAGATATGCATTTACATAAAGCTGTAACACTAATATGCTAACAGACTAACATGATAGTGCTAATATGCTGATGGTAATCAGGTATGATGTGCCTAATCTCAGTACTTTAGCTTGATAACATTTTCTCATTAGTATTAAACAAAAAGTACAGATGTGGCTGATGGGAATGCCATTAACTACTGCAGGTATTTGGTTAAAAGTGAAAATGAAAATGGTATTTTGACTCCATGGTAGCTCTACATGAAAAGTTAAGGTATCAACAAGGCTTTTACAATTGCAATGAATTTCTTTACCAAATTTCATGCCAAACGTGCAATAGTTGTGTATGTATTTCTTTAAAAAACAAAAATGTGAGTCTCATATGAGATGCCAGAGGAAGTTAGAGGGTCACCAGAAAAAAGTTAAGGGTCATCATCTTGAAACCATGAATATCAATACAAAATGTCATAGCATCCAGCAGTACTCGACCGACAGACGGACAGACATACTGACATCTTACGAGTTGAAATCCTGGCTGGACAAAAAACACTTAACCAGTAAATGTTCTTTACATTAAAAGTTCAAAATTCTTCTTTAATGCCAGAGATAGATTAAGGGGTAAAAAAGCAGTACAAGTTGTTGTTCACAATTAAATACAAATTAGCATTTCTAATTGCTTAGGATATTTCTTTGAACAACATGAAACACATAAACTGCTGCTTGACACCATGCGTGCAGCTTCCAAAGTATATGTAGAGATTTAGTAATGTGCAAAGATATATAAATTTTTTATCATTCATTTATTTTTTACAGGTTTGTCTTTATTTGCATTTTAAAAACACACGCTGAATGAGCAGATATGAACTGTAACACTTGCATCCTTACATGTCTTTGTTCTGAGCAGTAGACAGAGATGTTTACCAGTCAGACAGTACCTCTAAGTCACATCCTGGTATCTCTCATCCGTATTCTCAGTTAAACATTTGCAAACTCAGTCATTTTTATAATATATATGTGTCATTACTAAACGTCAACAGTTCAACTCTTGCTCTCCTCTCCCCCTCCATCCTTCCTTGTGCCATGTTGGCTCTGCAGCGTGACAAGCAGTGTGACTAGAGTTGCTCTCAGACTTTCCATCTGTGGTATTAATGGTGTCTTCTCTCTCCTCCTCTCTGATCTGTCTGCCTGACACCGCCTGCCTGGAGTGCCTCTGTGTGTTAAATCTCCGCCTTCAGTCTGCCATGCCACAGAGCTAAACCCCCAGAGTGGCTTTGTTGTGCTTCTGCAGTAGAATCAGCCTGTCTGCCGGAGAGCTAAATCTCAGCATGGCTGTGTGTGTGCGTGTGTGTGTGTCTGTGCACATCTGCAGCTGAATCAGTATCCAACTTCCCTTCCACAGAACTGAAAACCCTTTAGTGTCCTTAGTTCTGGCTTTCCCTGATTTTGGAGCAAAAATTGACAGAGACGTCTGGAGCTCGTGGAACTGATGGTGTCCTCAGCTTTGCCTTACTTTACATTGTCCTCAGCAGTTAGGCACCATGCATTTGCCTGTCTGGGCTTTTGTTCTTGTTCTTGCACTTAAAAAAGGTCTTTTATGTAAAAGTGTTTAGTCTATCAGTATTTTAATAGATATTTTCAATCATATTTTTGAATGTTGTAGGAGGTGTTCAAGGGATGTGTTATTTTTTTATATTCATCTCAGTTTAGCCAATTAAGCATTCATAAAAGTAGAAGTTGAAATTCATAAACTATTTGTAATTGTTGTTGTCTTTTATTTTTGTATTGATTGTTAGTCCTTTGTGGTGAATTTGTACATAACATTCTGGAGTACTAATTTTGTGCTCACTGACAGACTGTTTTGAAGGTAGGGAGAAAAGTATTTATCAAGTCACAGGAGGCATTACTTTTCTGATAGTTGTACCTGGAGTGTTTTTGAACAGAATAAAAGATTCTAATGCAGCAATATACAAATTGGTATAACATGTTCATATTTCTGTGACTTTTTATGTGACAACCAGTAAGAATTACATAGAATGCATCACAACAGATGAAGACGAGTTGAGAGCCATTTTAAAAGACTTCAGAAAGAAAGTAATTTTTTTTTCTTGTGTTGTTTTATGCATACTTAACCTCTGTGCCGCTTGTACAGTGTTGTAATAAGTCTCAGATGTTCAATGTCTCAGCACTAGAGATGTTAGCTTTAGTGTTGGTAGCAAAATAGCAAGCTATTAATAAACTGTGTTCAGCTCAGCCTATATAATATTTACCATGGTTATCATCCTAATTTAATTTTTCCAATTAGCAGGGGCTGATGGGAATGTCATTATTTTGTGTGATGATCACACTAAATGAGGGGATTGCTTTGGGCTACGTTTATACTGCAAGGCTTTGTGCTCAATTCTGATTTATTGCTGTGTTCCTATTTTTTTTTGTTTGACTGTTCACTTTTTCACTCTTTTTTTCCCCTCTTTTCATTGACTCACTGTTCGTTTTTTAAAATGCGACCACTATTTGATTCCCTGTGAACTGGTCATGGTCCTGAACTGACCTGCATACGCAAAAGCGCAATAACAAAGATGTGAGACGCAGCATGCTGACGCACAGAAGTAAACATGGAGGCCACATGCTGCTGATGTTTAGTGAAAGCCATTGAATTTAAGAGCAGATGATGAGGAGGAGAGCACAAGGACAAGAGGGCTACATTTGTAATTACGGCTTTTATGGAGCAACGGATGCTATTTTGTAAGGAGATGTATGCGGAAACAGAGCCAAGAGCTGTGGGATTATGACAGGTACAAAGTCATGAAGATTTCATTCGAATATTAAGATCTCTATGGTTGCAATAACTTAATCTATCTGTGGTGTTCTACAAAAGATTTTCACAGCAACTCAGTTCAGGTGAGAAAGTTGAATAAAGATTGCATGAGTTCTCATATTACTGTGTATGTAACATGGCACAATATGAGTCAGCTTGCAAAAATCAGATCTGTTTCTAATTCAACCCAAACTGACTTTAAAAAATCTTATTAAACATGTCTTTTGCTACTCACACTGTCAAAAAAAACAAAAAACAAAAACAGATATAAATGACATGAGTGCAAAAAGTCAGATTTTGGACACTTGTGTCCGCAGTGTGAATGTGGTTATTGTGTTAGCAAACCATTTCAAATGTTATGGCTGTCCATCAGATGGTCATCTAGACATTTGTATTGGCACCAAAAACTTTACACTATCTACAATACATTGTGCCATCAGCAGATAGCTGCTACCGTGCTAGCAAACTAAAACTTCCGGGAGCTTAGCTGTATGGATGCCCTGTTGCTTGTCATTTGTATGTTTTTTTTTAATCTTGTTGATTATGTGGATTGACTCTTTTTTCTTTGCACCTTGCTTGCATTCAAGCTGCAGTTCTCATCTGGCTGTTTGTGATGATTTTAAACACTTATTTCACATGAGGACACAACCAAGGCTATGATGTTGGTGGCAAAGCCTTCAAAGCCTGACACAGCAGAGAATACTCACTGTGTTATGAAGTCATAGACTTTCAGCAGTTTTTGGGCTTCTGGGCGTTTAGGACCAACCAAGACCCCATAGTCACTGGAAAGACTTGTGGGGGTCAGTGTCTGTCTTCTAATCCTGGTTGAGTGATGCCAGGCAGTTGTAATGAGAGAACACCTGTGTACCCCTGCTGCGTGTCTGTTGTTGACCTTTCCATTTGCTCAGGGAGTTTCCTCAAATTGTCGACACCGTACTGTGTGTGCTCACCCAAAGGGGAATTTTAATAAGGCACAAGAGATTATTTTTAACCTCTCACCGAAACTTGAGTCACTTTCACCTGATGCACTCAAGTGTATCCCGGGGGATTGAAATAACTGTTCCTTTAAAGAGTGCTTGTGCACATACTATCAGTATGTTGACTGACCTGTCAGTCAGAGGCTACTAGGGGGCAAGAAGCCTCCAAAAAGGGCTGTCAAAACTGTAGAACAGTGGATGTTTTGACTGCACTTGTGGGAGGTCTTTAACAACACTAATAATAATCAAGTTATTGCACTGTCTGGTTATATAATTCTTTTAGTGTAGAATGTGTTACCCTTCACACAGAAGTATATCCGAATCATAAACCGTGGCTGTTCATCAAATGAAAACAACCTATAGTCAGGAAGAAAAATTTAGAAAAACAGGATGAAACAGCTTAAAGGGACATATAAAAAAAAGACAAATACAGCAGGAAAAACAAAATAAGGCCTTACTGGCATCCAGCAATCCCACAGAGAAAAGGCAGGGAATTAAACCAAGATGACCAAGGTTCCACACAAGGCAGTAGGTGAACCTTTCTTTGTCCTGAATGGCACTGGGGGTCTTAAAATGGCAAACCAGCTCAATATTTTCTGCTGTCGCAGTTGCAGCATTGAGGCTGCAACTGTGACACCTCACTTTACCCCTTTCATCCAACTTAACTGTCAAGGAATCAGAAGTCCGTCACCTTTTTGAAAAGCTGTTATCCACCACAAAGATCTGGTCTCTGACAGTGTAGAAATTGATTAAAACAGCAGTGTTTACTGACATTTTAGGTCTTCTTTTAATCTTCATAGTGTCCTGACTCTATAGAGATCATCTACAATCATACCTGTGTTGAAAATTTTCAGGAACATAGGGCCCCATGACTTGCATCCAGTAGCTCTGACATAGCTGGTCATGAAGAGCTTTAAAGGTCTTGTCAAGAGTTGCAGTATGTTGTATCACAAACAGGGCATCTCTTGGACTTCTTGCAATATATCCATTAGGCTTTTAAAGGGGTTTAAGATACAATTCGGACCTTATTACACTTACTGCACACTCACCCTAAGAAACCAAAGACTAAGGCAAGAATTCTGAGGGCTTTTAATATACCTTTAATACTATTCAACCCAGTACTTTAGCAGGTATATTAGCCACAGACTTGTCACTTGAAGCACTCTTAATCTCATGGATTGTTGACTTTCTTGGCCGTAGAATCTAGCAAGTTTTAGTAGATATGTCATTCTCTGACAAAATGACCACTTTGGTCGCCCTAGGGATGAGTTTTATCATCTTGATCATTTATCTTATACACCAACCCTTGAACTAGCTCTTTTCATAATAGGCACTTTCCTAAAAATGATGATGCAGCCTTGGTGAGGCTCCTATATGATGGGGAGGTGAAGCTTGAGATACTTCTTGACTATTTCCGTCTTGGTGTGAGAGGTAAGACCCTCTCCTGAACACATCCGAAGCAAAGGTGTCTGTAGACTTTGGAAAGCTAAAATCCTCTTATCCTACTTTCATTGATGTGGAATCAATGTAACATAACAGATTACTTGAATCTTGGCATTGACCTAAACCAGAGACTTAAATATAACCTGTGAACTGACCTCATATGCCCTAAGACACTTGAAAAAAACATTTTTGCGTCTATTTCTGATCTATCTATCTATCTATCTATCTATCTATCTATCTATCTATCTATCTATCTATCTATCTATCTATCTAT
>JAPZDV010000023.1:5701953-5717592 GCA_029814665.1 Acanthurus lineatus | reverse complement strand
ACAGAAACATAAAAAATGATTTTGGTAATTACCAATGCTGTTAATTTAGGGCAGCTGTGGCATAAACCTTACTTTGGTGGTGGTCTAATAAATTCGTTAAGCACTGTATATAAAAAAAATCATATAAGGGCGGCACAAATACAGAAATTTCCCTTTTCCCAAATATTCTGTACCTTGATTGGCATTTTGAATGTGTCTGATTTTACACTAAATTCTGTTTCCTCAGCAGCAGTCGGTTAGAAAACGCTGGATTCGCAGTCTGTTTAGTTTTGATTTGGTCAAACAGCGTCCCATGGCTGCTGATCAGAACAGCGCTGTGTGCAGTTTACTGACATCACCTGCCGTCCACGGTGACAACAGTCAAGAAAAATATTTGAGAAAAATGTGCCAATTTGACATAAACCAGCTCTATGCAGTGTGCGGGGCAGGATTACTGGCACAAGTTGCTCAAATACACACAGGCTCATGTGCTCTCACACAAACACGCACACACATGCACACACACACACAGGCACACACCATCACACACACACACTCTCTCTCTCTCTCGCTCTCTCACCACTACAATTATTTTATGATCCAATCCAGTGAATTATTTTTATCCTTATTTGACCTTTTGTGCTCTTCAGTCTTTCAGGACTTGTGGTGCAAAAACACACACAAACACACACTCACAAACACACACATGCACTCACACCTCCCTGACTGCACAGCTAGAGTCCTGCAGGACCATGTATCATAACCCTTCATTTCTCCTCAAATGCCCGAACTCTCTCACCTTCCTTCTGCACCTCTTTTTCACTCATTTCCTCCATCTCTCTCTCTGTTCGTCCCTATTGAGCATCTGAAAATAGCAGGCGAGGGAAAAGTGGGTCAGCTGCCATGTGGAGGGGGCTCTGTGTGTAGTGAATTTGTCTGTGTGTGTAACCTAACAAATTGTCACTGTACTGCTGTGTCTTGCATTTTGAAGCTTTTTTCTTTGAACTCTTGAGCAATTTTTCTTAGACAAACAACTGATTTGTGTTTTTAGTTTGCTTGAATCAAAAAGTGAGCACCCCAAATGCAAGATTTTTATATACTTTGTTTGCTTTTCTCACAAAAATTAACAACTGCAGAAACAGATAAATATGAACACCCTCTACTATATTAATTCTTTAGTGTAAAAGTCATGCAAATGTGGTGAAAAAAAACAGAATCGTCCAGTTTACAGTGATATGAAACAGAAATAATTCCCTTATTAGAGATGAAGGAACCAGCTAATGATAATACAAAATGCCTTTTGCTTCATTTTCTGTCTCTGAGTTATTGATGAAATGCCTTATCATTTCTGCAATGATATGTTGTCCTTTTTAGTGAAGAAAACAAATTAACATGGGGTTCTTGTTTTATTGAATAACAAAACCCCTGAAAATTGCAGTTTTGGTAAGTAGTGAATTTAAAGAGATACAGAGGTCAAATGTTTCTGTAGCAGCAAAAATACATGATGAACAAAAACGAAACACAATGTATTGACAGCAGATCAAGACTTTTTTTACCTGCTACACACACTCTGTCTCTGTGCAGGTGTTTGTGTACCACCCCTGAGTTTTTTGTCAAGCAGTCATGCAGTTGTTTATGCAGACTTTCAAAGCATTGTTAGTCAAAACTCTACACGTTCAGCATTCATCAAAAAGCATGGTAGCTGTGAGAGCTCCAAAACACATGCACATTTTCAAAATACATGCAAATTGAGAAAAAATGTCCACCATTCTATTAAGACATGCAGCATTTACCAGAAAAAAAGCCACAAAGTGAACAACACAACCAGAAATGAAAGGCCTCATTTGGACCAAATCAGAGAAAGAGTGTTGTTCCTTTCATTCTGATGTTTGTAGTCTTTGTTAGATTCAGTCCTGCAGGAGGTTGTGAACACACACAGGAAACCTGCAGCAGGAACTGACATTACATGACAGTCACATTACGTAACGGCACTGATGAAACAACGGTATGACTGTAGACACACTTTACTGTAATCTGCCAACAGGGCAGGACAGTAAAGCTGGACTACACATTGGTATACAGGAACTTTGGGAATTACCTTTTTTATTCTAAAATAATCTTATAAAGAATGCCACTGTGCTCTGACTCAGAGTCAACTTGGTCTTTTGTTCTGTGTCGGGCGAGCAACGAGTGATTAAATTGTCACAGCTGTAGCCTAAATTTCCTCCAAAAGTTGAAACTCAGTTTTGTCCTCATGCTTGGACTCCCTCACCATGCACGCAAACTCCTCTTCCTCTGACCCCTCGGCCTCGTCCTCTTCCTCTCACTACTTTGGCCTCTTTGATCCATGCTTGCAGAGAGCTACACAGAGTTGTCATCTTTTATAGATGGATAAGGGCTGATTACTGATTAAAGAGATACGCACAGGAGTTCCATACAGCTGTATTACTGATTCATCATTTCGCAAGTAATTTCTATCAGCTGTAAATTGATTTTTACCTTTTATGTAACACAGCTAAGCAAATATTTTTGAGGGTTTTCATCAAATCTGTGTTTGATTTGAATCTATTTTTGGATCTTAACCCTTATTAAGGATAAAAACTCAAGATATCTCAGCCTGTGCAGCACAGATTTGAGCCGTTCATGTTTAATGTACAGCACACGTTCCCCAAGCGTGGAAGTGCGATACTAAGTCACTGGAGTGCCTCTTTAAGTTCAAGTACATTTCTTTATATAACCCTTCATTTCAAACACGTGTCAAAGACGAGACAAGGACAAGAAAAAAAAGAGAAATGATAGTAACAGAGAATAAAGAAAAACAACAAAATAATATAACAAAACAAAATAATAGAATTACAGTATAAATCAAAAGGAGCTCAGCAATGCCAACCTGAGAAGTGAAAAGTTTGCAAATCCCCACAGTGAAAAAGTCTCCCTAAAGGAAAGCCCCGTGGCCATGCTCCTCATTATACAGTATGTAAATCTCATTATAGCATCACATGGTTGAGGCATATATAAGATCTCTATCTGTTCAGAGGAGATGCAACACTTTCTGCTACGCTGTAATCTTTGATCTAATCAGTAAAATCCTAAAGGTTGTAATGAAAGACACTTATGTGTGTGACAGCATGAGTGTACCAAGGTTTTAATGTGTAAACATATGTACTGTTTACTCAGTCAAGTTAAGTTAAAAGGACACAAGAGCCACGAGTCAAACCTGCTAAAACACAGCACAAACTAACAGATCCTGGGCTTGTGAAGTGCTCTTAGCTTTGTGCAAACCCGGCTCATGAGGTCTAGTGGTTGTTCTTATTATTCGCCATGTGTTAAACTAATACAGTTAGGCCTAATGGGTCTCATCCAAACAGTGCAGGAGGGGGCTGCTGAGATGGCTCCAGCATTATGAAACAACCAATAGAGGTTGAGAGTTAAAGCGTGTGAGAGGGGATGAAAGTAGTTGGACAAAGTATGATCATGTTTAGGTGAGGATGACAACTTAATCAGGTTTAGGAGGAGATTATGATTTGCCTTAGAATAAGTCATTTGTTTAGGTTGAGGGACCTTCATCATCATGTCTGTCTGGTGTCTGTTTGTCTGTCCCTTTATCTGCAGTGAATTTATCAAATCTCACAAGCTGGAGTTTCTCCTGCTCAGTGAATCAGTTAAACTCAGGTGATGGTGTTTCACTAAATGAAGCTTGTCATTCTGGTTTGAATTATTTTCAGCCGCTGAGGATTTCAGGAGGTGGAGTGGAGGTGGATTGGCTGTCATTCGCAGAGAGAATCCAAAATGTTCTTTGAACCCACTTGGAAAACTTCTTCTCATTTGAATCTCTTGGTTTAGAACAAATGCCAAAGCCCCTCTGCTGTGTGTTTTAATCGACAGTCCATCAAACTCTGGTTTTATGCGAAAAAAAGGAACTGCTTTTACTCTTGTAATTTCTTTTTTTGAAGTGGTAAAAAACAGGAGAAATTTTTCCAGGTGATGAGTTTTCTATGTTTGCTTTTATTAGGAAAACGTCTCTCCTCACTTATCTGATAACTTATGATTCAGATGTCAAATTTCCACTTGTGTCTTTGCATTGAGATGCTTTCTGTTAAATTTGCTGAACGCACCATAAAGTTGAACAGTCTGAGATACTTACATTAATTGGATTTTTTAATCCTGATGGTTTTGTGACTATCCATGTGTCCTGGCAACAAACTTACTGTGTTTACCTGAATATACTCATATGCTGCTAGTCTGAATCACTGGATGGAGACTGTGGGTTTAAGGCTGCCGTTTGGTGACTATTTTATGCGGCATTTTCCTCCTTCCGCTATCTATTATGTATTGCAGGGACCTGTTGCTGCATCCTGGCCTTAACGCTTCCCAAGATGACAAACAAGCTTGAACCTTGTCTTTCCTAATAGCAGATTGATAACGGGTGCAGCTGACCTTTCTCCAGTGCTGATATGGTGCTGTGAAGATGCAGCTTAGTGAGGAAACATTGTATAAAGAAACACAAAGATCAAATTTTGTGGTGAAAAATGAAGAATGCTTCAAGAAATAAAAACTCTCTTGTTGGTGCTATAGGATAGCCAAGGTAAAACTACTGTATGAACTGTCATGTAAAACTATTGTTTAATCTAAACTTGCTATATGATGCAGACTGCTAACACTTGGGTCAAGTTCAGTTAACATTTGCTATTATTAAATGCTGCACCAGTGAAATCCTTGCTGACTTTATTCGTAGACTCTCTTCAAGGCAGTTGGTGAAATAGTTGAAACCTTGGTTAAGATTCAGTTTTATTACAAAGCGATCTCCTGCCCTGATTCATTCAGTGTCTGGCTCAATAGCTCTTTCAGGTTAAATAACAATTCAATACCTCAAACTGCATTTGAATAATTTTCTTCGGTTTTTTGTTTCTTCAGGATTTACCTGCCAAAAGTCTTTGCATTGCAGCGTTTGACATGAACATCACGTTGTAGAGAGTCAGAGGGGATAGTTTCAGCCCGGGCTGCTCAGTGCTTTATATCACAGCACAGCATCCACACCTAGTTTGTCATGGTTTGTTATTAGATGGGATCCAGGGGCCCTGAAGACAAACAGCAACACTTAAGTGGTCTGGTGATGTGTAATTTGTCATCAGAGCTCCTTGACATATATCACCACCTTAGAAAATAAATGGGTATCACCATTCAAATCTGAAACACATTTTTCAACTTTGTTTTATGTGAGAACATCTTTAAAAAAAAACCTTTCTCCACTGATCTGTTTTCTGCCGTTCTTTTCTAGGATTCAAGTGTCCTGTCTGCTCCAAGTCTGTGGCGTCCAACGAAATGGAAGTTCACTTCATCATGTGTCTAAGCAAGCCTCGCCTCTCCTACAATGGTAAGGAAAGTTTTTGTTTCTCTCTGTATCCACCTTTTCATACCACGACAGGAGGCTCCTGTAGATCAGGTACTTGGATGTAAAATCCAGGCTCACTGCTATTCCAGTAAATGATAAACTGATTTTGGACATTGTTTTTTCAGGATTACATGCTCTTTACCACATTGGTCCTCCCAGTATTATGCCAAGTCCCATTTCACTGTGCTGACAGATATTTCTGTCAAGGTATTTTGGTCTATGGACAGATGGGTGTTGTTAAGCTGGAATAGCTAAATATGAACCTGACACATTAAATCATGAACAATTGAAAACTGAGTTTCCTAAGACAGTTAGCAACAATCAACCCTTGTAGTAAGATGTAACCTCTTTAGTTTCACGAGATGTTTCTGGTCCCATCTGAGTTTGGCTCATTCTTCACTACTGAAGTAGCAGTCTACAAGTCTGACTGTGAAGACAAGAACCAATAGTATAGAATTAAGTACAGTGACTCAAACAGCGATAAAGGCAGAAAAAAAGAAGCAAAATTAAAATGTAGCAAATTTCCATCCTAAAACCAAATAGAACTGAACTGTGGATGTGAAAGCAACCTGAAAAAAAACTTGTCACATTTTGTCCAATAAATGTCTTTGTTGCCACGCTAGAGAACACAATTCTGCTGCTCTTCAGTAAGTGCCCTTAATTGCAACTTCTTTGAATTCTAGCACATGATAAACCATCTCATCCTCCTACAGCTTTTTCTTTTTTGTTGCTTTTACAATACGTACACCCTTAAGTTATTCTAAATCACATGCATTGTACCAGCAATTTAATGGCTTCTTTTGTCTCATTGTCCTTTGAGTGTGTTTACATGTCATGGAATTGGGTTTTTATGCTTCTTGCAGCCAAAATGAATTTCCTCTGAACAGAACTGGGTGTCATGGTTTGCACTTTGAGTTTAGTTATTTCCTGTTATATTTCATTTTTTCTTTTTTTTGTCAAGTTATTGTTGTTACGTATTATTTTTGTTGCTTTCCTGCCCTCTTTGAATACTTAAAAGTTTCACTTGTGTCTCAATTGATTTCTCTCCCTCATGTATGAATACAAGTCTTTGTCTCCTCTTTTGTCGTTTGTCATTTTTTCCCATGTCTGCTTCCTGGTCATGTGTCCTTGTATCCATCCTGCCGTTTTTCCCTGTGTTGGATAACACGATAATTTCTGTTCTTGTGTTTCCTTCATTGTTTTTAGGTTTCCTCTGCTACAACAGCTACTTTTTTGTTGCAGCTTTTAAAGCTCTCTCTTTGTTCCCCACGCTGTTGGGTTTCGGGTGTGTTTAAGTGAAACCTGACATTGGGTTAGCTTCTGTTTCACCAGCATTAGCTTTTATCTTTGTGAGGATTTATTCATACAGGCTCCTTTCTCCTTCTGAAAAGCAATGATATGATTTGGATGTTTATCTAATGAGTTAACCACTGTACAGGAAGGCAAAATTAAAAGATAAAACATTCATTAGTTTGTTTGCATTTGAAAATTACAGCCCCTTTGAGCAGCCAGGTGTGCCTTATTAAAACCTTATGGGATCCCCAGATGTTCAATTCAAACAGAAAACTGTAAGTGTGTAATTTTTTCAACATCTTTAAAATGATGAGGTATTTAATTCTTAGCAACCTAAGTGTATTTTGTAATATCAATGTCTTAATCTTTAGAGGTGCTGAGGCTGGTTGAAAGGAAACTTGAAGCTTGAAAAGAGGTTGTTCTGTATTATCTATGTCCACATTTATCCTCAGATCTATATTACCTACTGTCTGAAACACATAAAAAATTGCATTGTTAGCATTAGAGGTGATGAACCTTGTGGATGAATATTATCTATAGAAACTTAAACTACAGTTTAAGCAGGAAACTCTCAGCACAGCCATAATTGCAAATCAAAGACAGTCAACACTGGGAACTCTTGTATTTTAATCACTGCTGCAGAGATAACTTTTTACAAGCAAATCATTACATTTTCATGATGCTTTAATTTCAACAGCCTTTTGCATTTTATTCAGTATAATTTTGCAGTAAATTGGAGCAAACACACATAAGTTGTCAACAGTTCATATGCTTGTGCTGCATAAATTAAAAAAATAACTCAGAGGATTTCACTCTAATCTAAGCGTGTTGTCAAACAAACAAAATTTTTACCACCAACAACCTGAGGATCAGTGCTCAGCTGGGTTCCTCAGGGTATCAGTTAGATGTTGGAGAGAAAAAAAAAATTCCATGGTTTGTAAGAGTACAAGGCCTTTGGAGCCAGGCATGTCAGGGTCTTTTATTTTGCTTTATTGATCGTCTGTGCTGTGCTGCTTTGTGTTCCTCTGTTAGCTCATCCCTCACTGTCTCACCATGCTGCCCCTCTGTGTTACTCAGCCAGCAGTTCACTGATTCGATTTCATGACAACTAATCTATTACTGCTTTGTGTGCTTCATGTTTTGGGGAAATGGTACTTAAAGCCCCTTTACCAAAGGTGGAGCAAGTAAAGAAAGCAAGTCTCAGGACTTCACGAGTCATGTCATAGGTAATTTCATCATCTTGCCCAGTTTCCACAATTTTATCATGTGAGTGTGTTAAAAAAAAGTGGCAATGAAAAGTTCCGTTTTAATTTAAAGATTAAAATAAGTGATGGCAGTGTGTTAACACTGTATAAATTTTACTGATTACTTCTTATACATACTATTTAAGATTGTGTGGTAGTGACCATGAGGCATTAAAAGCACTGCTTGTGCAGTGGTGGGTCTGGTGTGTGTCCTGCTACAGAGGGTTTCCAGGTTTGCACACACTGCAAGAAATCACCCAATTTAGTTTCAGACACAAACTTTATCTTCTCAATGACTGGAAAAATGCTAATGTTAAATTCTAAAAATTAAGTTCTTTCTTGTCATATGCCTCAAGCATTAACACTAAGTTAAGCTGAATCTTTTATTAATGTTAGTCAAGTGTCAAGTCTTCAAATTTGCGACTAAAGTCTGACTCTGTGTCCAAGCATCTGTCCTCAAGAGCCTGCTCAGTACCCCTGAGTGTTAAAATGTGTTACAGGTTGTCTCATTACAACAGTACCACAGTAGTGCTTGACTATACAAAAATACAAGCTTTAAATGCACCCAAGATTCATTTAGGATAAATTTGGTATCTGACAAGTCACACCACATCTGGAGGTCTATAGGGACTCATAGCTGCCACAGTAAAATGAAAGTGTAAGTGTATTTGAGTTTTCAATCAACATACAGCAAGCATGTTGGCAGAAAAACAACAAACATGACAAACTAAGAGCAAAAAACAAAGTAAAACAAAGTTAAACACATTATTCAGGCTAAAAGCAACATAGTTGCAGCTATCTGATGTAAGAAGAACAGCGGGAAAAGAAACACTCACTGTGTGAATGTGTAAAACCTAAAATAATCTTTTGAATTTGGTAGCTTTATGATTAGCTTCCAAGCAACAGACCTGCTGAGTTTTAGCTCAGCCAGAATTATTGCTGATTTCTAACAGGTTGGATTTCTTAGCTGAACAGATAAGATATAATGACCAAATACTGTTTTAATGTTAGCTAAGCCACCATAGAACTCAAAGGTTACATTATAAAAACTTATTAATATTACCCCAAAATTTTGCTGCAAAGCAGTTGATTCATTGTCAATCAAGTGTA
Organism: Acanthurus lineatus; assembly: GCA_029814665.1. Lineage (NCBI taxonomy): Eukaryota > Metazoa > Chordata > Actinopteri > Acanthuriformes > Acanthuridae > Acanthurus > Acanthurus lineatus. The sequence goes on along the minus strand of JAPZDV010000023.1, from coordinate 5,708,574 downwards.
ACAATGACATACAAATATGTCTGTAAAAGTGTGTGGGAGAGAGTGAAAGAGAGAGAAATACATTTCGCCTTATTTGCAATCTTAACCATAATACTGAATCAATTTAAGATTTCTACATAAAAAGGATATTGCTTGATGTAATGGTTTATGCTTCAGTGCAGTACAATAAAAGAGCTGGAACCAGCAATTGGTCTACATTTTAACTTAAAAAATGTCAAAATGGTTTAGAAGAATGATTCTTTACTGAAATGTACATTATATTCAATACAACAAAGTAAAATCACTGCCCAGTGGAGACGTCGAGTTACTGTGAGGCACCAACTTCAGTGCAAATCCAGTGCCTTGTTCAAGGACATTGACAGGAGGATGAACACATACATGTTTTTGATGGTGAACAGAGCTGCCTGCTAAAGGAAACTGTGCAAACTGTGCAACTGTGCAAAGTGCAAAAACTTTGTCATTATAATCATTTATAATAATGTACATTAAAAAATATTTGCTGATTATTTTTGATCAGTAATTTAGGGCGCTTTGGGCCACAACTGTTAGAACACCTCTGGCTACAATATATCTGTATTACTGATACCAGGCTTAACGCTAAAAATGACCATTGAAACACTGGTGTTACTGTGGGCTTATTAGTTAAAAAAATTAGATGAGCTCTTATCATGATAACTGAAATAATATAGCATAAATATATATAATTTGGGTAATAGGTTTTTAAAACTTTACCCTGTTTGCTACTGCTTTTAATTGTCAGCTCTTTCATTTCATCTTAGCTTTAAAATAAAAAATATCAAAGACCCCATTTTCACATTTTATAAAACTCAAATGCACCAATAAGTGTTGGAGAGACGATGCAACTTATTGCTAACATACCCAAGAGATTTCAACATCTTTCTGTTATTCTGTGTCCAAAGTGATATCTGGGGCCGTTTATGAAGAAAAAAAAGTACATAAAGAGTAAAGAGTCAGTAATAACGCTGTAGACACACTGTCTACCTTCCAGTCTGCTGTTTTTTTTTTCCTTGAGCAGGCTGCTCTTTTAATTATGGCCTGGGCTGCAGCTCCTGGTCGCTGGGAGAAACATGATTGACAGCAGCCATGTCTGTTCATTGCCCCTAGCAACTCGTTGATTGACAGTGATTTGTTTGACTCCAGACTGCACACATGTAGGTCTGATCTGGAGCCTGAAGGTCACCTTGTAGAAATCTGTGTCTGTGCGTGCAGTGAGGCCCGTTTTGTTTTTTTTTTAATGCTAATGATCATGTAACCACACAGACTAAATCATGTAAAGTTGTTAAGAGGGAGAGAGAGGAGAGAAGTGATTTTTACAGCTCCACAAAGAGCAGTCAACTAGGCCCACAAGGCCAGTGCGGTAAGAAATAATGTAAGTTTCAAGCCTGCAGCTGAATTCAGACTGTAAGGGGAAAGAAGATTGAGTGACGGAGGCAGAGAGAGGAGAGTGAAACTGTCTTGAGGAAGATGGGATCCAGAGTGATGGAGTACCCTGATGGCTGATAACAGTTGAGAGGAGAGAGGGTAAAAGGAAAGAGACTCCCATAATTCCTCTCTTTTTTTTCTCTACAGCTGTCTGTCCTGTCACTCTTTATTTCCAGCAAATTACTCTCTCTCCCTTTCCTTTCCCCTCCGTCCTTCTCTGCTCTGTGAGTCTGTCTGTCTGTCCAGCTCTGTTCCTGCTGTGTAATCTCTCTGTAATTTTTCTCTGCCCCCCCTCTCCCTCTTGGGTTTTTTAGGAGACCCACAAAACGGGCCGAGCAGCAGCTTATCTCGTTTCCCAGTGTGCTCAGGGGTCCATTGTCAATCACCTGGGCCTGGTGGTGGCTGTGAAACATCAGCACATCTCTGAGCAAGGGCATTACACATGCACACATTTACTGTACAGAAGATTCAGGAATGTAATCAGACTTTTAATGGAGCAAACTGACTATGTGGGAGTCACTTTTTTCAATATGTGATTATTAGCAAAGTCATGTACATGCATGCACTACCTCCTGCATCCACTAATTCAATATAATATAGTATACTAAAGACCCACAGTGGTGTTTTTTCATGTTTAAACCCATAAACACAACTTATAGTGTCAATGTCAAAATCCTTAATCAGAGGTCAACTGAGATCACACAGCAGAATCCAGTATGACTGCGGTGTTTATTCCTCAGGAAGCTCTGATCTTCTTCCGGCTTTTTTATCAAGAGCTCACTGGCTCTCAGCAGCTGTTTGTCCCTCCACTCTGCCTGGTCCCACCATCACAACACTGAGCAAAAACCCCACTTTATGCATTTGAATATAAATTCAAAATTTCAGCATCATGAATGAAGCTTCAAAGCTTCAAACTCTTCAGTGCAGGCGGAGTAAATATGTTTGTGATCATGTGGGGCTCCATTATCATACAGCAGAAAAACCATATGTGCTTCTCTCATAAATTGTAGCTGCTTGTTAATTGGTGGTGCTGCAGCCAGTGTTGGTGCTGTCTCTGTATTTGGGTCAGTTTAACAACATTACTGGATAATTATTGTGGGAACTGATGGATACAGCACTTTGGGAACCCACTAAAATACTAGAAATCAGAATATCTCAGCTTTTCATGCATTAAGTTTGGCAGTTTCTAAAAAAAGTCCTTAGCTCTACAAAAGTGCTACTAAATCACTGCAGTACTGTGAAACTAAATCTCTGGAGTACTGCACTGTTAAATTTGACTAGTAACATCCTTTGCAGCATTTTACAGATGGAGTTAATAAACATACAATTAAAAATTAGCCCCTCCTACCGAGAACCACACACCTTCCGCCCTGACAAGTTTGCCAACGTGCAGCATCTTACCGAGGAACTACAGTGGATTATAAAATTTCAGCCTGGGATACAGTAGCTTGTCTTAGCACAGTGGTTGGTGTGTTTGACAGATCTCCATGGCTATTTTGTCAAAGCATAAATTAATAACATTGTTTGAAAGTAGAACTTGGTGTGTGCGTTACACACGCTGTAAGCTACGTCAGAATGTTACATTTGTTGCAATAGAAATTCTGATATGTTAGCAGGCTAATGAAGCTAATCACCAGCACTTATCTGTCCAACAGAAAACAGGCCAACTCCAGACTTACTCTGATTGAAGAACTACTTTGGTCCACTGCATTTCTTCTCACCATATTTTTTGTCTCTTTGCTGCTGTTTACACCAATAGCTATCTTCTGCTATGTGGCTGGTCACAAAGTCCTGTGCGCTGTCATTGGCTGGGGGGCTGCATCACTCCACCCAAAGGTTGCCACCCAAAAATGTCCTGAACACAGCAAAACAACAAGAAAATGAGAAATACAGGCAGAGTGTCTCTGCAGAAAAACACACCACCACACACTTCTAGTGGGTTATCAAAGATGATTGAGAGAGATTACTTTTTTATGAGTATTGCTTTTTTTTTTTAGAAAATCCTGCATATTACCCCTTAAAGTAATTGTAAACCACAGATTTAAATGACTGAAATGGTACAAGAGAAAAGCTATGAACTTAAAGTTGAAATCCATAAGTTTTCACGTTGATGATTTTTAATCTATCACAGAGGTTTGGTGTAGTTATGAAAAGCACATTTACTGAGGTATGAGACCCTGAAATACTCCTGTCATTCCACCTGCCGACAACAACAGTAGTTGAAGTAATTTTACAAATGTGGCACAATATGCTGAATTTCGTCTTCACTGAAAGACTAGAAAGTCACATATTTCTGTTTTTAAACACTCAAACCAAATGTTTTATTTGTGCGGTGTATTGCTCATGTTCCTGTACTGTGTGTGTGTGTGTGTGTTGATGTAGGCATCGCTGATGAGTGTGTGTGTGGAGCGAGTGGGGGTTATAGGTAGCACACTGAGTCCACGTGAGCTGACCACTGGATTTTTTCTGGGCTTCGGCTTTGCGTGATGATATTTTAATGCCTCTCCCTAAATATAGCCCCTCGCACAGAGAGGGAGAGGGGGGTCACACACACACAGAAGTCAGCGGAATGGCAACACATAAGCAAGCTGTGTGTGTCGGGGAGAGAGAAAAAGAAGAGATAAAGGTGAGGGGCACAGAGTTAACGTCTTGCAGCAGAGGTCACTGAAGGACACGGAAAGAGACCAGAAAGAGGGAACTGAGTGCTGTGATTCAGAGTAGCAAAGAGCGACTCCTCTAACTCATAATTGATGTGAAGGTGTTGGATGCCAAATGTCTGTTGGCAAGCCAGCGACCAGGAGAGACAGCTGAAAGTCAAGAGGGAAACAGGGGCAGGAGAGGAGGGAGCTGATGATTGAGAGACCTAAGACAGTCTGCACGACCTGAGAGCCCGTGTGCAGGATCAGAGCTCTCTCCTTCCCTTCAAACTCTGTTTATGTTCTCATTTGTCTCAAACACAACAAGATGTTAATGACTGTCAGCACATCCCTGTCTTTGTTTTATAGCAATTTAATGTTGCTCTGTATCTGCTGGATCTCTAAGCACACTGATAACACATCTAACCATCTTATATTGTGATGTGTCTGCAGATATCTTACAGGAAGTAGTCTAGTAGACTGTCACTAAGCTTGCTGAGAACATTCATGCATCATAGGATTTAGACTTTGATATTAGCTTCTCCATGAACTTTTCTCTAATGCAACCTTCAAGTGAGACTTTAAAAATAAAAAAAAATTGAGAATGTCCTCACAGGAAGAGTGACAGTGTCGGTTGTTTCAGCAAGCAGCCCAAAACTTGTGTGTTTATGTTAAAATAGCAAAGCCTTTTAAAGGTCGGTAGGATGGTGTGTCCAGGATTGGCTTTGTTCTGGTCTTCAAAACAGTCCCAAGTAAAAAGAGTTCAGGCACACAAGAGTTTTTTTATTTGTTGTGGGGACATTTCTGTCAAAAATAAAGTTCATCCACTGGGTCTCGACATCCTTAGATGGTGGGAGTAGATCAAGACTGTTGTGTTGGTTCTTGCAGCCAAAAGCAAAGAAACTGGAGGGATTTTCTTGCACCTTTTATGTCTTTGTTTAAAACGACTGACAGCAAGTTGGATGGGTCTGTTTGCCAAGGTTGAGGATGGTCACCAAGCTGGAGGTGTTACAAAGTGACAGCTGACAAGCATTTTCTGTGGGGGAGAGTGGCTCCTTTAGGCATTGACTTAAGGTTTTTTTTTTTAACTTTGCAGACATTTAACGTGCACAATAAAGCTGTGTATCATACTAATGGAAATAGAGAAACCCCAAAAACATCATATGTCCTCTTTAAAAGCTTTAAGATCATGAAAGTCTGTATAAATTAGCAAATAAAACCTCTTACAAACAGCTCTAAAGTTCATTGGGAGTCAGTGGAAGTTAGCTAGAACAGTGGTGATACTTTCCTATCTGATCCAGTTAAAAGCCTTGCAGCTGCATTTTGCACTGCGATCGATGAAGCGAGCTTTGGCTCTGCAGGACTATGATGAGTTAGGGCTCTAACTTTATCCAGATGACCTCATTTTTTAAACATTTCACAGGTGAGGAAAACTAGATTTAACAGGCCTCTCCACTTGATTATTAAAGCTTGGGTCAGGTGTTGACTTTAGATTTAATACACTCTAGATTGAACACACACCGCACTATTAACATTCTTTATAAGTTTATTAATCTCTTAGTGTTTCCTGGTTGGATTGTATGCTAAGATCATTTTAAGAAAAAGGAAGAGGAGAAGCAGAGCTGCTGTGTTGTTATCGGACGGTGTCGATTCCTTAGATTTAATCTGAAGAGATGCTGGATGTTTTCAAGGGGGCAACAGAGGACAGAGGGATGGAGGGATGTGCTATCGTGAACAATTGAAAAAAGAGGGGGGGTCAGAAAGAAGAGTAGAGAGAGATAAAAAGAGGGAGGAGGAGAGTGTGGTTATGGGAGTTTGTTGAGGAACTAAGCTGATTTGCAGTCAGAGCATATGTCTTCTGTCTGTCGTTTTATCTCACAGTCTAGCCCCCACCATCCTTCTCTGCCCCATATACTGTCTGTCTGTCTGTCTGTCTGTCTGTCTTTCTGTCTTTCTATCTGTCTGTCTGTCTGTCTGTCTGTCTGTCTGTCCGTCTATCTATCTATTAAGGATGGGTCATAATAGTCTTGTATTTAAATGGTATTTTTAAAAAAAAAAATCATATATGTTATGTGACTGTCTCCTAAAAATATGTTTTCTCTTTTTCCCCACACAATATAAAAGCCTTTTGATTACATGCATGTGAAACAAAAATAGAAGAAAGTTTGGTTTTATTCCAGAAAATATTAGACTTGTGTACAATCTTCTGGTGTCTTTTGTTTGGTCAATTGTGACACAGGGCCTCTACTTTTATGCCTTTAATTTTATTTCACTTCTTTTATAGATCTTTTCTAAATCTCAAATATTTTGTATTTTGTTAACATATATCTTTTTGTATGTCTATTGATATTGTGTTTTTTGTATGACTTTCCATTCACAGGCATTTCTAACTGAATTTAATATCTGCCATGAGGGAATAGACAACTGTTAAAAAAGGGGGAAAAAATCACTCAAACACCAAAGATGACACACACACACACACACACACACCCACACACACACACACACACACACACACACACACACACAAAAAAAAAAACAA
>JAPZDV010000023.1:5690605-5701853 GCA_029814665.1 Acanthurus lineatus | reverse complement strand
ATCACTCAAACACCAAAGATCACACACACACACACACACACACACCCCCACACACACACACACACACACACACACACACACACACAAAAAAAAACCAGATAATTTGTGACAAGCTGCGACCAGCTTGCTCTTAATTGACTCACTGGATTAGAAGCTGGGGTTTCTGCTTCTGCTTTACCAGCCAGCCAAACTCAAAGTGGAGCAGCAGCCAGGCTGCGGAGGCTTTGTAGCAGAACCCCACAGTGACAGATTCGAAATGAGGTGTTGTGTCGAGCTGCATTATCTGCTATGTTTCAGTTTCAGAGTTCAAAGCTTTATGTTTCATACATTAAATCTACTCAAAATGTGCCGTGACATCACACCGGATGCATGAAGTGCTCTAAAAAAAGCTATGCTTTTTATACTGTTGTTTATATATTATGTTGCAGAAAACAAATGCAGCCTATTAAATGTGAGTCCTTGGTCTTCTATTGATCATATTAATATAAAACACTTTATCACTCCCATCAGACCAACTAAACACCTTCCTGGGCTAGCACCAAACAAGCTTCTGGAAGTGAGTTAAGAATAGATCTGTCAGGAAATGTGGCAGCTCAGTTTTGGAAGCATGAACACACATCATAATTTGCATAAAAACACCTCAAGATCTACTCAAATTTTAACTCTGACTGTCCAAGATGCCATCGGACATGAGAGGCAGATGTGACACAGAAAAATGTGGCTCTGGCTCAAGTCAACTCAGCTTGAGACAAAACAAATCCGAATGTAAATACTGTCACTAACAGTAGAGCAGTGCGGCATGTTAGGAAGCATTCAGAGCACGTGTGACAAGTGTGCAGAAGACAGAGGAGAAAGAGGAAGATGTGCTGGACGTTGGATCATGGTTGGGTTAGCAGTTTGCCATGAATACAAGAGAGGATGTTTGATTTAAGCTACAGTGAGTCTGAGAATGAACAAGAGCCGCTCAGTTTTGTTTACCAGCTGCCTGAAGCTCGATACAACCTCAGCCCAAAAATAGCACATTAGGTATCTCTGACTATCAACCATGTTATAAATAATTAAATGTTTAACAGTTTTGTTTTATTTTTTTAATCTTTGATTGTTGCTTATTTAGTCATAAATATTTAATGCTGTAAGGGATTACTTACTATTAGTAAAATTTACTTGCAAAGTATTTAGGGGCTTTAAACAAGCAATATGTCCACATTAAAATGTCTTAAAACCACTTAGACAGTATATTGAACAGTGGAAAGAGTCCATGTAATGACACACATTGGTCTGAGATGTACTATTTTGAAGCCTCAAGTTTGGCAATATGGCCGTCTGGAGGATATGCATTATTGTCACTTAAAGTGGCCACGCCCTGAATCATGCATGGTTAAGCCTTCAAACAATTTACTTATTGAGTCATTTTTATAAAAATTCATTCCTGCACAATTGTCATGAATGGGAAAAAGAGCTACTGAGACTAGAAAATGTTTTGCATTTCTGATTCAATTGTGTCAGATGGATTTTCATCACATTATTGGTTGCTTAACAATTAAGACAACTCCAGAATCCCACATTACTTAATGTCATCCAACTATATTTTCTGTTGATTTAGAAACCCGGAGCAGCAGACTTTACATTCTGTGTGTCAGCGTGAACATGCATGCATTTAGTCTTTCTTTCCTCCCAGCTCAGCCTTGACTAATTGACTAAAAAACATCTCTCTTGTTAACAGCAGTGTTTCTTCAAGAGTGTTTTCATTACAGTAAGTAGATGAGTGGAAATAAAAGTATTCAGTGGTAAGTAGATGAACGCTGTTATTTTTCCGGAGTGGAAACCGACTCAAGGCTCCTAATTCATCTTAAAACTCCTCCTTGTGCATTTTCATTGGTGCAAGCAGAAACGAGCTGCTATATATCTACTGTGTGTAATGCACCAACCTGCTCTGCTAACTGCTCTCTGCTGTGTTTGATATGCTGTTGGAGTCTGAAATTGTCACTGTCTTTGGTGCATACTGATACATGTTCTGCTGTGTGTGTGTGTGTGTGTGCGCATGTGGTGTGTGTATGTGTACATCTGGCACTTTAGATGATGTGTTGGCGAGGGATGCCGGTGAGTGTGTGATCTGTCTAGAGGAACTGCAGCAAGGGGACACCATAGCCAGACTGCCGTGCCTCTGCATCTACCACAAAAGGTGACACACACACACACACACACACTCACACACACACAGATTTGAATCGCTGCCCGTTATATAATTTTGCACTTCTTCTGATTAAATCAACTTAGTGCACTCCAATAAAAACATTCCTTAAAGATGGACAGTAGTTGTTGCCTTTGATTTAGAGGTTATTCGTGTAATATTGTTGGACAATAAAGATGCTGCGTGTAGCATTTTCTAAACCAATGATATATCTGTCAGATTAACTAACTGATGGCTTTGGATAATTACCATAAACAAATGAGAGAAGGCTGCAGTCAACAGAAAACAGCAGATGTTTGATTAGAAGTCCTAGCTCTTAGTGGGTGTCATGACCTAACTCACAGAACCAAACAACACATGACTCTCTAAAGTAACACTGAATTTATTTAAGAGAACTAAATTAAAGTATAGAGTCAGTTATCAGGGAGGTGAGCACGCACTTCACACCTCACAGGCTGAGGTGCTGACCATCTCTCTGGGTGAGTCACTCCAAATCCTCAACAAGGGATGAACCTGCTGGAGGCCTAAGGGTGTAACTGTGGGCTTTACCCACTAAAATTACTCATCACTACTGCTATTTGTCTGAAACAGGCTGGTGAATCTTCAGGGTTTTTTTTGTCTGTCTATCGGTTTTAACAAAAATCTCTTAAAAAGCGCTAAAAATGACTTTTTTGTTTGGCTATTCACTCCCACAAGGGTCTCTCATCCTCTGCTTGCTATGTATAAACAGACCTCTCTTCCTGTTTTTGCGTCATAAAGCTTTTCGGCTGATTTGCCAATTTATACAAACTATAAATAATCTTTGAAGTATACAGTGTTGTGTATATATGTGCATGTGTGTCTACTCTTAATACTTATTTACCACTAATACAAATTCTTTTTAAAGAGCTTCTTTCTCTTTAAAATAGTGGATCTTCTTTTACCACACACAAAAAGAAACAGAGAAATTGTGTTAATGGTTCCTTACAACGCCATGAGAGTAAACAAGTGTATAAGTTTAATGCTGGTGTGTGTGAGCTGTAACACTGCTGATATATTTCCTTCTGAGTCTTATTTACACAATGGATTGTGTATGATCTGCTGATGTGGGGGTGCATGGAGGCCTTCCAACATGCCTACATGTTGCTTTGGCAACAATCTTCTGAAGGAATAAATCCATTTAAGACTACAGTACATCTTAGTTCTTATCCTATGATACTCTCACTATATCAATGTTCCAGTTTTACAATTCTGATTCCCTGTTTTTGTCATTATTTTTTTGAATGTGTATTCAGGTTTTGTTGGCTATTTTTTCTTTAGTCCTAATGACTTTGATTAGTCAGCTGTAAATCTTTGACCTACATATCTCAGGTATATATGCTAAATGTCCTTCATAATTACAGCTGTATGACTTGTCATCCTACAAAAAATGACTTTATGTCCATGTGTGTCTGTAGCTGTATAGACTCATGGTTTGAAATCAATCGGTCATGCCCCGAACACCCGTCTGACTGACTGACTGACCACCAGGCCCTCAATGAATACTGTTCAAGGTGAGAACACAACAGACACAAGACCATTTGAATGCTAATTATTGCAAGAGAGGAATGAATGCATGAATATCAGTGTGAAAGCACATGAACTGGCTTTGTATTTAAAATAAGATGTGATCAAGCCACTGTCTTCGTTTGTCATAAAATAGGAACATACTCATTCTGTAACAAAAAAAGGACTTTATAGGCATTTTAGCAACCTGTGAGGCGGTACTGAGATACAGAAGTATCTGTGGGCTTGCTAATGTCACCATGCTAACATGCTCATAACTACAATACCAACATGCTGATGTTAAGCAGGTGTGTTTACTATCTTATCTTAGTGTGTTAGCATGATTAGTTTTGCTGATTAGCCCTATATTACAACATTCAATCAAATCTGATGGAAATATGCATTTATTATAAAAGTATTGGTTAAAAGGTTAAATATATCAAATATCTACAAGGCCAATCTTTCAGTGTATTTTTGATTTATTTTGTTTTGTTGAGTAAAATAAATACAATGGCTAACAAGAGGTTGCAAGATGGCTATAATGTGTAAGTCAGCATCTTTCATGTAAGTGTTTTGCAACTCAGAAATAAGACAACTTTGCCAGTACAAGCGAGAGAAAACAATGTTATTCCTTGCTGGTCATTTTTGTAGAAGTTACAGCAAAGTCACTGCAATTCATCATGAAGAGACTGAGAATGTCTTTGAGGTAATCCACCCAGTGGATGATGGCTTATTTCACACTGAAATTGAAAATTCGGACCTCAATATAGTGAAAAGGGAAAAGTTGGGGAAGTAAGACTCATCCTGAGTGGATCATAAATGTCTGTACAAAATTTCATGGCAATCAAGTAGTTTGAGATGTTTCAGTCTGGACCAAAGTGGTGAACCCACTGACCAGCAGACACCGCAGTACATGGACGAAACTGACTTGCTTTTTTCTCAGCATAAACAGTATGGTTAGTGCAAGTCACTCTCCATCTGGATCTGTCTAATTTGTAGTGGCAGTTAGCTTCACAGCTATCAGCTGGAATTGAATAGCCAATCATAGGCAGAGTAAAGGCATGTTTTCAGCAAGGCATACTGAGTATGCATGTCCAGCACGTCAGTCAGTCTCTCCTTTATCCATAGAGCAATGCTGCAAACAAGGCTAAATATAATGTAAATTACATGTAAATTCTTGAATAATAATAGTTAATATTAATACATTTACCATGTTAGAAATTAATTTTAATACCCTTTCTGTTTTACAAACCTAAAATTTATAAGGAAAAATATTCTGTTTTACACTTTTTCACTCTCATACAGAGTGCGACTGTAACATTACACAAATGATTAAAATCTCAGTCCCTGAAAGCACATTTATATGTAAATATGTTGCTAAATCTTGACTAATAAAAAGTCACACATTATATTTTTCCATTCACTGTCTGTCTGTCTGTCTGTCTGTGCCCTACCCTTTCTGTCTATCTGTCTGTCTGTAGGACATCTCGTTGTCCTGCAATGGATATCTGGACACAGACGCAGCCAAATCTGATGAAACAATTAAAGTGATCAACACATACTTATCCTGACAGAACCCATCATCCTAACCAAGATAATTATTCCTCGTGAACTGAACCAAAAAATGTGACTGTCGAACCATCGTACATTAAAGGGCCCCTCCTGAGTCCTCCATTTTACGTCTGCTGAAGAGACTGCTTACCCCCTTACCCCCAGCCCCGCCCCTTCCTCCCCTCCCGCCCCTCCTACTTCTCCAGGCTAACAGAGCCCCTTAAAGGGCTTCATCGGCCTCAACTGTCCCCCTCAAACTAGAGTGGCCATTCGCCTCCCTGTCGTGCTCAGGTCCTTGCAGGCCTCCAGCAGTTGGCCCTCCATCTTGTATCTGGATCCATCCCTGTCTGTCATTTGTGTCCAGCCCTCCCATGGCCTTAACTGGGGAGAGAAGAGGATGCGCAGGAGGGAGTGGGCAGCAGGGAAGAGGAAGGGAAACCAGGAGAGGAAGCAGAGCAGGGAGTGGGCAGCAGGACAGAGGAATGAAACCACTCGAGGAGGAAAGAAGACACAGAGGATGAGAAGGAGGAGGAGAAAGAAACCGACGAAGCTTGCTTTAAGACCTGTAGATGATTTGGTGTGCCTCTCATTTCACAACAGGACTTCACCTGACCCCTCATGACGAACTGGGTCCCGGTCTGCTTCTTTGTCATAGTTCCTGCCTCAGTTCTCAGTTCTGCGCTGCTCCTTGCCAGTTTGACTCATGATAATCAAATCAAAGACCCCAAATCCTTCTTAGATTTGGTTTGTGTGCATCTGGGTAAGCAGGGAGGGATGGAGGGTAAAAAAAAAAAACAAAAAAAACAGAGATGTCAGCTTGTATGTAGGGTATGAAGGGGGGATCTAAAGATGGACTGGAGTGTGGATCGGGAGGGAGGAAGGGGCCAGCAGTGCAGTTTAAGCTCCTACTGTGTAACATGTGTGCTTGGGATGCTCCAGTGTCAGGCTTCACCCGGTGTGGGTATGTACACTATGTGTGTGTGGGTGTGTGTACACTTGGAACCGTGACAACATAGCTTTTGCTGAAGCCTGGTGTGTGTGTGTGTGTGTGTGTGGGTGTGTGTGTGTGTGTGTGTGTGTGTGTGTGTGTGTGTGTGTGTGTGAGGGAGAGACAGCGTGAAAGGTCAGTGTAGAGGGCTGACTGGGACCGCGCTGTGTGTGTCTGTGTATTGAAATGTTTACAGTCTAGATGTCCATGTTTCCCGTGTGTGCGACTGGCAGTCCTCCCTTTACTTTGCTGATGTTTACAGCTACTGAGAAGCGACATGACATATTGTAAATTACACGATTAACCTCTCTCGGTTCTTTCTTTTTAGATCTGCCAGATTTTTCATGTGATCATGATTAGTCATTTTCTCGTGAGAGCCTCGAGTGTGAGAGCGTGTGTGTCTCTGTGCATATGACTGTTTGTGCATGTGTGTTTGAGTGTGTGATTCAAGAGGCACCTCTTGGTCTGTGCTACTGTCAGTTCCCCACATTGTGTTTCTGCTAGAGTAGGTCTGGCTGACTGCGTATGGAGATGTGAGCCACCCGAAAAAGGACTTTGCAGTCCCACTGTGGAACCACTGGACGGGACTTATTTATTGATTTGTTCATATTTAACAATATTTGTTTAATATTTCAATCATGTGAGGTGTTAACTCACTCTTCAGAATGCCAAGAGCTGATGTATGAAGACTACTACAAAATCCACATACAAACAAACTGCATTTACAACGCTACTGTAAACCAATGGTGAAATAAATTGTGCTAGATGACAGACTCTATTTCAAACTTTCATTCTGTGACCCAGATATGACTTTTTACAGCCTGAGCAGCACTGGGTTTCCCATCAAACATTTTAATCCTGAAATTATTGTTGGCATATAGACACACAGGATGTATTTTACCCATATAATAAATGGACATGGTCTTACAGATGAGTCTTTAAAAAAATCCACTTTTGAATCATCTCCCACTCTTACATCAGTGAGAAATGTTGGAAACACTCCAGGAGTTATTTTAGGTTTCAGTGTGGTGTATCCACTTCCTCAAAACAGGCCGCGTGTAATCTTACATCATTTGATTATATTCCTACATTTCCCAGAATGCTATTTGACAGCCAACATGAAAGTGGCTGTAGGGTATGTGGATGGTATATGGCCACAACTGTCTTTTGCTGCCACAGCTTCTAGTTGAGCATGAGGCAATGCCAGTAATTGGACATGTGGCCATGCAGAGAGAGTTGAGAAGTGCAAGGAGCTTCTGGTTCCTTATCATAAAAACCCATTAAAATATTCTATTAACAATTTTCTCAATTTTTGTCAGCATAGAAACACAGGAGGCTAATGGATAATTTATCAACTACAGGTTTATGTCATCTAATCAGTTTAATCACATCAGCCTGGTTTGTGAAAAAAACTTCTTTTCTCTGGTAGTTTGGCTTGACAGGCGGCTCTAAACCCTCCATAGCTATGGAGAAGCAGCTGGGGAAAACAGAGAATTGTAAATCAGAGCTGCAGTGATTTCAAAATGCCTCTTTGTAGAAACTGGAAACAAAACATAACTTCAAGGTTGCTGATTTAATCTGAACCTGACCCAGAATTTAAATGTGAGCTTTAACCTGCTGAATGGTTCATGAGGTTCCTACAAAGTGTAACTGAAGCGGTAAAGCAGTGCTTGCTACAGAACTGTTATGATTGGATGTTTCATACCAAAAAAAACACAACAAAACCAAAATCCACCTTAAAAGTCCTAGTTGACATTTGTCCTTATGTTTTTAAGTAGACAAACAGACCAATCCATCGCCTGTTTTATCAAATAGCCAGATTTTTTTTTAAAGGTCAAAGTAACTCTTTCAACCTTGTAATTTACATTCAAAGCATGAAATGTTTTTGAATGCTTCATCACATTCTGGTCTGTTGAGGCTGTCAAAGGTGAAAAAGATAGCACATTGGCAATGAGAAAAATATGTGCCATCAAACTATTATAGAAACTAGAAATATCCTAGTTAGACATCACTGTGTCTGTTTGGCTGGTTTTCAACAGTACTAGATTTGATAAGCCAAACATAAAATTTGGGCCCTGGATGCTTCACAAATACACAATTTCTTCCTCACGTGCTGATAAATAACATCAAAACAATTACATTGAAAGGACATGTTGATCTCAGCTCTTGCTCCCTTGATTGCTGTTCTGCTCTTGCAAGTTGCTGTGTCCTGACTTAATACGATGTTTTCAAGGAAACCTGGCATTAAAAAGAATTTTCAAATCAAATCTAAAGTTGGCAGGAAATAAATGACTGACCAGAGCTGGAAGATTCCTTACAGCTACAAAAACAACACCTATCTTTTACTCTCACCAGTAGCTGATGCTACACGATATATCATCTTTTCTTTTGAGTGTAAACGTGAGGAATCCAGCCAATAGCCTTTGCAAGTGTGTTCATGTATATGTGGGAAAAGAAGAAGTCTGGCCGGTTTCTACATTATATTTTGATCATTTTAATCTCTCAGTCAATTCTTGAGGTATAACTTTGCACTAAAATAAAATAATGCTTTCATGCCTGTGCTGTATTTCTCTATATTCAGGAAGTAAACACAATTTAAGGCAGTTATCTCCCAAAGGAGCCTCTGTAATGCTCTGAAGCCGACAGGAAAACTGCCTCAGATGTGATAAGTTGGGAGTGACCATTTATACAACAGAACAAGATGATCCGTGCTCATCCTGTGCCTGTCGTGAGATTTTCGATTTCCTGTAAAAGTTAGATGTCAACATCAGCACAGGCCTGTTTGGAGACCTTTGTTACAAAACTTCACTTTAAGCACATTATGAGGCATTAAAAGGATCTATGTCACCTTGAAGTTACACTGGTCGAAATCATCAGAGAAACCACTGCTTAAATAAGGAAGTGTTATTTGACAGGGACTGAGCGTAGTAATTTGCCCACAAAGATTTATCACCCATCTCTCAGGCAGCTGTTTTCAGTGAAGAAAGCTCTAATGAATCCAAACAGCCTACCCAACACCGAACTACTGACAGTCACAGTGAGCAACTAGTAAGTAACTATAGTTGAACATTTAGCAGCCAAAGAGCTGCTAAAGCTGCACTGGCCAATATCACATTTACAATGGGTCAAATTATTCATATGTAATGCAGAAGTTTTCACCTGCAGTGATGAATTATGTCAGAAGTTCCACTCAGGATTTAGCCACTAAAGGGAAAGATGTTTCACTTCAGAGATAGTGGAGCTGGCCAAAATTTGAGCCAAAAGAAGAGTGAATGTTCAACTAAAATTCATCAGAAACAAATTATTCCAAATGCTAATCTGTTTTTGGGTGACATGTAAATGGGCTACTGTTTGCCAACATGCCAGCCATAATGAAATATAAAGGTAATACTTATATCAAGATGGTGGTTTTTAGGTTGTTGTGTTGCCCTCAAGTGTCCACAGAAAGTGAAATGCAGCATAATTATAACAGTGAGAAAACAATCAGCATGTTTTAATTAGGAAATATGATGACTGGCATTAAAACAGCATTTTGCATGTCAAAATACTCCTTTTTCAGTGACAAAATTCCTATAAGTGGGAGGCAACGGTGAAAAATGTCCCATCAACTGTAACTGAGACAATGTTAACAAAGTTCTTTTGTCAGGACAAGGTCATGTCTCCTGCCAAACACTGATGAATTGACTCTTAAGAACTGAGAGTTTACATTTTATGCTGTCACTTTGGTGTCCTTCATTCAATTTCCCACATTGGCCAAATTGGTTAACATAAGCATGTGACTTGACTTTAGAGATTGTGTTTAGGAATCTAGTTTCATAGTTTTGTTAACGGCTGCCTCTTGCTGCCATGTGGAGGGCGTCCATGTGATGATGTCTTCTACAGCTTTAGTTGAGTATGAATGTGGCCAAAGATATTTAATCACACTAGAGTATTTTCCTCTTTATAATATAATTTCTTTAAAGCACTTGTGAACAGAATATGGTTACAATGCCTCGTGAGCGACACTTCAAATAAAGTGTTACTCTATTATTAAGGCTGAGATCATCCCTGTTTCTTATTTAGGCCACAACACATGGCAGGGCAGGGTTAATTTCAGAATGGATGGAGACCAACATCAGTGGAGACAAAAGTAGTAACAGTAATATAAGAAGAATATAGGAACATAAGATACCAAATAATAATGGTAAATAATGGTAATTGTCATATGTCATATTTGTGTGACATATGATGTTTCTAGGGTATGACCTGAAACTATTGGAAGGGGATGTTATCAATGGGAAATTACATGTGCTTTAGTCTGGGTTGCAGAGTGAAAATATGTAATCAGTCTCTTAGACTGCTGCTACAGTCAACAGTAGGCCCACTGTACCCTACCACCTGGCTGCCTTCTCAGCTCGGACACACAGCTACATGAAGAATGCAGTATCTATATTTACTATGGCTTAATTTCATTTGACTCATTTTAGTTTATGATTTATTTTACTTTCCAATGATGTAAATGGCTGCTGGCTTTTTG
Source organism: Acanthurus lineatus (assembly GCA_029814665.1). Taxonomy (NCBI): domain Eukaryota; kingdom Metazoa; phylum Chordata; class Actinopteri; order Acanthuriformes; family Acanthuridae; genus Acanthurus; species Acanthurus lineatus. Next base: position 5,691,083 of record JAPZDV010000023.1, on the reverse strand, counting down.
GGGGCCTCAACTAAAATGTCTGATGACTTTGATGTGCAATCTGTGAGATGAGTTACAATATTGACATATATAATAAATCTAAATCTATATTAAAAATGTCAAAATATGAAAGATCAATGACTTGTTCTTCTGGTTGTCTAGATTTCTAAAGTGTTCAGAGTACAAGATTACAATTTTCAACTGATAGGTTTGATCAGGAAATAGTTAATGTTCATTTTCCAGTCAACCTAGAAAATTCAAGGTTGTCTTTCTAGTGCTTCTTTTTGTAGTGCTTACATTATTATTATTATTATTATTATTATTATTATTATTATTATTATTATTATTATTATTATTTAAAGCCTCATTACTGCTAATTATTTTCACAACAGCAAACATGGGGATTGTAAATTATTTTTGATGGTATATTATGACCTCCAATGGTTATTTTCGTAATTGCATCAAATTTTCAATGGCAAAAATGGGCCAGGTTAATTTT
>JAPZDV010000023.1:5634291-5690505 GCA_029814665.1 Acanthurus lineatus | reverse complement strand
ATTATTATTTCAAGCCTCGTTACTGCTAATTATTTTCACAACAGCAAACATGGGGATTGTAAATTATTTTTGATGGTATATTCTGACATCCAATGGTTATTTTCGTAATTGCATCAAATTTTCAATGGCAAAAATGGGCCAGGTTAATTTTTCAATTCGTTTAAGTGTTTAAAATTATTACATAATATGTACAACTATTCAAACTATTGCAACATGTTGTATTGTTATTAAAAACTGGTTGAAGAGATCTCAAGAAACCACCAAAAATTATGGGAAGAAAAATAACATTATAAATGCGGATAGCAGATATTATTGACTCGGTACGAATCGATTCGATTGCTCTGGTCTGACAGACAGCGACGCTCTGATTGGTCAACAGGTCCTGGCGCCAAACAGCAAGGAAGAAGAGTTGTAAACACGTCAGGAGATATTTCTGCTGAATATTGAAGTAAATATATTTGCATAAAGCTACTTGTGGCCTCTTTCAAGCACAAATGGATACACAGTCATATCTACCTGTGCAGCCCGGAGTAGGAATGGAAGAGAATTTCCTTTCTCTCGACGATATTTTGCTTTCTAATGAGAGACTTCCCGTCCTGACAGAGTGCTCTTTTCCTCGGCTGGGATTTCTTGAGAAGTCGAGCGACACACCGGACATACCGGAGGTTAGTAATGTTGTAGTTACTGAAAAATATAAATTAGTAAAACGTGGTGATCGTTTTATGTCAAAACTCGTGTAATTATTTACAATTACCGACCTTCCTGTATTGGCATGGCTAACGTATCAAACGACAATACAAAGACAATTGCATCACCAAGACCATTAAGGCCCGCTAAAACATAAACAAGACCCGCTTATTAATTTGGCGTAAGTAAGTTATCATATTCCACAACGTCAACTGCAGTGTCTGCAGTGGCTCTATTTTGTTGCTTTTAATATACGCAGGTTATATCTTTACATGTAAAATAACGCTACATGTGTTAATCATTAGAGATGTTTTGAAAGCATCTTTTCCTTCATAATGCTGATTACAGCACCTCAGTACTGAGGTGTAGTTATCACTCTGTCTAACGTTATGTTCTAAACAAATATAAAAGCTCAAGATAAAGATCATGTCACACACGAAAACACCACTGATTCTCTTATGAAGGACTCTTGTCTGGGAGAAGAAACACATCTTACATATCTTGCATATATTAATAACTAATTAGAGATCAAGGGCCTGTTTCACTGAACACATTTGACATGGTAAGGTTGAGAAAATACAAGCATCAGTGATAGAGTAATTTATGACTGAAATAAAATAAAAGTGCAATGAATGAAAGGTCCTAGTAGTATAAAAACTGGCTGATTATCATACTGTCATGGCTAATTAGGACATTTAAAAAGAACAAGGACATTTAATGTTATAAGCAAGTTTTCCTACTATGACAAGTCAAAATGTCATCTTGGTTAGTGAACGTGGTTAGAAGTATTTCAGCCTACACCTTCACTAAGACATATATTTGGAGTATGGACCCCAAAGAGCAGGGGTCTTGGCAATTATACCAGGTCTATCATATGACTTCTTTATTTTAGGGTACAAAGATGGAGCTTCCTCTGTGGCTGTCTAAAGGACTGTATGAGAGGAAGAGGAGAGTGCTGTCAGTCGAACTTCCCAAAGTGTACAGAGAGGGCTGGAGGACTGTGTTCAATGCAGACCCTAATGTGGTGGACCTGCATAAGATGGGACCCTACTACTACGGCCTGGGATCCCAGATGCTGCACTTTGATAGCCCAGAGAACCCAGAGATCGGACAGACTCTGCTGCAGGTAAGCAACTTGCACAGACTTAACACAAAAGAGATTGTGTAAAAGCACATTATGCAGAAGTTTCATAAAAAACATGCATACACATAGAAAAAAATATTCTTCTCAATCAGCAATTTGACACACTGTTTTGCAGTACATTCATATGCAGACACCCCGCTATCTGCTGTGAATTTACACATAATCCAGCATTACAACACCTTCCTGCAGGATTGTGCAGAGGTGCAGAGGTCTACACTTGACATGTTACTCACATTACACATTACTTACTATAACTTATTTACCTCGTCAAGGACAAAGCATGTCTTTGCAAACCCTGTAATGGATTTAGGAAAGTGGTGTTTGACTATGACCCCTGGGAGATAAGTCAAATGGCGGTTGCAGAAAAACATTGGTTGCTTCTGGTGGTGGCACACATAAAAGGAGCTCTTTGAGACATTTACTTTTAAAATTAACATACAAGTGTCATTTCAAGCTGTCACCATTAAGTGATATCCTTTCTATCTTAAAGCTTTGTGTGCATAGATGTGTACAGTGTCTGTACTCTCTTATTGTTATATAGTACTACTTAGATTGAAAAAATATGGAATAAAGAAACAGTATTTTGACATGAAAACTGCTGGGCATTGCCACATAAGTCTTATGAATATTATGTGGATGTTTTCACTGAAATGATAAAAACTGATATAACTATGAAATGTGCCTAGTCAGACTGACTCAGACTTGTTTTTCCATTTCCTGCTTTTGCGGTGCATACATATGCATTCATTGTGTCAACCTGTGCACACTGTTAGACACCGGGACATCATTTTATACCAGTCAGATATTTGACTGACAAGGCTGACACTGCAGCATGTATCGTCAGTGAATCAGTGGTGAGCAACAGTGGCTGATATCGTGTGTATGAATGTATCTTATCTGAAGGTCAGTAAACTCAGTATCATTAAATACAATTTATTATACTTTGTAAGCTTTCATTCCTTCTCTGAGAATTGCACATATTGCTCTTCCCAACAGGGACTGTGTTAACTGTATATTTTCTGTTATTGATAGAAATTTTTCAGCTATAACAGTGAAATCTAGAGGCTGTCTGTCATTTTGACAGATTAGATACTGAGGTGATCTGACACAGTTTAATATTCTTACATGCAACACTGTCAATAACACACAGAAACAAATCAGTGTTGCTGTTTTTTCCTCCTATGTTTGCTGGAAGTGATGTAGCTTTGTTGCCCAGGTGCATTTTATTTGAGGCAAGCACTGTGCTGGACTTTACACACAGCCCCTCTGATAAAAACTTTCTCCTCATCTTACTTGCCACAAAGCAAACAAGCTTCTTTCTTAAAATGTCAAACTAAAATTTTGTTACACATAAAGTAAAATCCTTGTCATGTACAAAGTGATGACAGCAGTATGAGGCAGACATCTGTCTTGCAGCACAGAAAGTAAGAGCACATTTGAGATTTTTCACTTTTTATTTGCCATATTAATTTACATAATCAGTTAAAAAAAGACTAAGTCATATTTTTACCAGAGGAGTAATTTATTATTTATTTTATGGTCTTCCTTTTTTTTTTTTTTAAAGAAATCATTGTTCATGTTTGTCATGGTTGTTAATCCATGTGTCAGGCTTGCAGGGGTGCACATCTGCAGAGCAATAAAAGCCAATAATGAAATTTCTCAAGTTGTTGTGCACAAAGTAGGATTTTCAGCCTGTGAAAGAGGATTTGATAAGGTGATGGGCATTTTCATGGGAGATAAAATCTGCACAAGCCTACAATTCTCAAACCAGTTATCTGGGGTTCTTTTAATATAAGTATAGACTTCAATGTGTGCTAAAAATGTCAGACAGATACCAGTTACATTTCACAGCAGCCCAAATGCTTGTCTAAAATATAACACAGATAAATAGACACAATACAGATTCAAAATAGATGCTGCCTCTGTTATTCAGTGTGCTACAACTAGGGGGTGTATTCAGATCATAAAACGTGGCAGACTCCTGGTTGTTTGGTGTTACCAGGCAGATTACATCTAATCTCATTGTCTGACAGACAAATACAAACAAACCCCAAGCCTGTAACTGAGGGGCTGATGCACACTATCAAAGTTCTTCATATCCTTAGAAACAACTAGATTTACTTTAATGACAGTGACAAGATAGCAATCCCGATTGTTGTTGTAGTTTTTTTGTTTTGTTTTTTTAACAACATGGACATGAAAAAAAAACATAAAAAACACACAAAAAACATAAAAGTATCATCAACTTTTCTTAACTAGTGTTTTAATGTTATGTTTCAAATGCGCCAAATACTAAATGAGTGAAACTGAGCTTGTTATGAAGATTTGTTTACTGCATGCAGCCTGTGTTCAGATGTACAACTGCTGGTGCTCTCTACATGTACTGAACTGAGGAATAACTGCATGTCTACATTGACCCCAAACTGTGATCAAGGCACAGCGCTAAAACTAAAGAAACAAAAATATTAAGGTGGAAAGGCCGAACTACATCTGATTACAGGTTTACAGATTATATAACAGCTGCAGCTATAAATGTTTAAACACAGTAATATGGAAGTGGTCATTTCTGGGCACGCACTCTTTGATGTTTCAATATTTTCAAGATTTTTTTGGAAAATGGTTTTGCCTAAAGGCAAGGAGGGAATGAAATTATGCATATTTGAGCTGTAACATGAAATTTTATATCATAGTTGACTGCTGGGCCATAAACTAGGTCAGTCTGATTAAAAACACTGTCAGCATGCAGTACCTTACCTGCAATATTCCTACTAGAGATAGGCTACATCGATAATGCACTTTTGCTGCCAGTTCCAATTTCTAATCTTCTGTGAATCGTATTGGCAAAATCAAAGCAATACTGATTGATTTTTTTGTTCTGTCTTAGCGGCTGGTATTTATAGTCAGTTTGACTGCTTTACAATGTATTGCGATCTCCACCAAATGATGGCTTAACCTTGGCAATAAATGCTGTGTGACTGTAAAGTGAAATAAGGTACCACAATTTCAATCTTGATCTTTATTTTTTTTTCCATTTATAACATGTTTTACTTAGTCACCTCAGTCAACCAAACAGGGCAAAGCACCTCCAAAAGGCAATGCAACTCGTACGCTTCACTAAGTCAGCTGCAATATGCTATGCTATGCTTTATTCCTAAAAATGACTGGCGACCACTCAGTCCTCTTCTGCCAACAGCACCAGGGTCTCTCTCCTCTTTTATATGCACTTTGAGCAGGCAGTCATAGTGCAAACGTCCGGGCAGTAAGGGAGACACTGCTTGCTATAAGAGTAGGATTACATTTGTTGTGAGAGAGAAGCAAAATAGAGACCTCCAGTTCACCTGCGATCTACAAATAGAAAGCACTGATTCAAATATTCCAATCACATATTTAACAATATTTCCCAATTTTGAACAGTACATCAGGGCATTCCTGGTTCTTATGGCACCTTATATATGCTGTCTTTTTCTTTTTATTTAATTAGTGGTAATTGTTGACATTGCGTTTTTGTCCAGACATTCATCGGTCGTTTTAGACGGACCATGGACTCCTCCCAGAATGCCTACAATGAGGACACGACTGCGCTGGTGGAGCGTCTGGACTGTCTGGAGAAGGCTCTGTTCAAGTCAGGGCAGAGCGGCCTTAACAGCTTCCAGAGCTGGGAGAAGGGCCAGGCCTCCCAACTCACCGCCTCCAGTCTGGTTCTTAACTACCGCAAGAGGAAGATGACTGATGTGCAGCCTTGACCTCAGTGTGCAGTTAAAAGATACAGACTGTGTACAGAACTTAGTCTGCACTTCAGAGCACAACAGCAACAAATTCTGACTTTCTCTGAAAAAATCCCCCCACTGCTCTTTGTAGTGAGATGACCACTGAGTATAAAGTGTAAATGTCTTTTCAATTTATTTTTTCATACTCTTTGTGTTGATGGTACAGAAAGTGTTGACTGTTGTAAAGGCTGATGGACATTAAGTTGATCTATCTGTTCAGTTCTTGCTATTTTGATTGTTCACATATTGTTTTATCATCTATCAAAACAGCACAATTTGCATCGTATCATTACTGATGGTTTGGTTCGTAAATATGAAAAGGATTACATTCATAATGTTGACTAAAACAAGAACAGCCATCACTTATGAATACTTGCAAGTGCAGCTTAAGCATGCAGATTGAGGTCACCTCTAAATGCCAACTTATGTGCACTGAGCAGAATCTGTAATTACCTCCTGCCAGGCACCAAATGCTGGTAACGTCTTTGAGTTATTAGGACGATAACATTTCAAGTGCATTTTTTGAACAGTCTCTCCGCTGGAAACCACACTCTTTGTTGTTAAGTGTATCCAAGCAAAGCAATGAAGTACAGCTATCTGTTCTGCTGTTACACCAAACAAAGTGGCAGAGGCTAAACTAAAACTCCTTCCTCCCGTTCTTCTCTGCTTCACCTACAAGTAGATAAGATGATGAGTTGTAATATGGGGGCAGACTCTGGATGGGGTGGATGGGTGTGAGACAATTCAAAGGTGGTTCAACTGTGAACTCTAACTCCCCTCTGCAGACACATCTTCGGGGAGCTTTACTGTCCTCTACTGACAGGATGAATCATTTGACCTCGCTTCAGGACTTAATATGTGACTTCATGTACATGTTTATGGTATTGGTTGTATATCTGATTGTGTCTACTCTGTTGTGTTATAATGTGTTTGAAAGAAGTACAATAAATGCCTGAGGGACTTCATTTAGACCTTTTATGTCAAATTTGGTCATCATATAGGAATAATTAGTAGTATGAATTGACTTCTTCAATATTAAAAAATGTTCAGTACATTATTTTAGAGCTTTCTCTTCACTTTTAGTTCTTTATGCTACTAAACGCCTCCTCTTCAAAATGGAGTTTATTTTATATACATTCAGTGCCAATTTACCAATAAAACAGATGCTAAAACCATACAGTTTGTCTCGTTTTCTGTTTATGAAATGAATAAGTGTTGAAAAGTGACATTACAAGTCCTCACAATATGATATTTCATATCATTTACAGCTTTAGCATTTCCTATTTCAACAAGAAAAAAGACTCCATAGACTCTTCCATGTTTCACTTCCACTCTGGTGTTTATATTGTCTTTCTTTTAATCTGTTTTGTGTCACAATTTTGAAAATACATGTGACTATTATGGTAATATGGATAATTATAATTGTCAGGCCTCTGCTAAAGCTGACTCACACTTATTGATATTCAACTAAATGACTCACTCATATAGCTGCCTCTGTAGTTGTGATTTACAGTAATCACTGGCTGCCTGAATCGCTGCTGGATCGCAAACAGAGTCTCAGTTTAAGTAAAAGAAATGGGGCTTGTTTGGTAAAGGATAAACAGAGTGCCAAACATTAAAAAACTACTATAACAAAGGGAAACAGTTGTCACACAATAATTGAATCCTTTAACAACAGTGAATAAAAAACACTCAGTAAACATCTGTTTAACAATTCAACTCCATCATCACCATGTTAGTATTTATTGGCTCTCTTTATTATTGCAAGGTGTTACGGGTGAGGTCCACACTTTCTCTCTCAGCGTGTGTGTGAGAGTGTTTTGGCCTTTAGCTGCTATTATTAGCTAGCTGTCCCTGCAGTGGCCCTGCTTGTTATCCAAAGGTGACATTCAGACATCTCAGCCTGTGTTTGCTTTGGACTGAATTCCACCCTCATGCTTCTCTGAATAGTTAATTGATTTGTTTTAATTTCTAAGTACATTTTGCTGCTGGTTCAAATGTGTGTTTATGAAAAAAACAGATTGACCGTATCCTCTGTGTTTTTTCTACTGTAGCACTGCTAATCCATGTATCACAGTCAATTAAAACAATTATATATCTTTTGTTTAGCTTTCAATTAAAAAAATGTATCATTTGTTCCTCTATCTATGTCCTTTAAATTCCACAATATAAGCTTCATATGCAAAAGAAGCTTCAGTTTTATTAGATTTAAATAGAGCATTTTTTTATGAGAAAACATGTTAATTTCACAGTCAACTTCAATTTATTTTTTCAGCTTTATTTTGTCTCTGGATGGTACTTGGTTTTACTACAAATCCTGGTACAATATTAAAAAAACAAAGACATACAGTACAGCAAGCAAAGATGTGGGCTAAAAGTTCAACAACAGCAATAACGCTGAAATAATAAACCAGGAGCAGCAGAATATGACTATGCAAATACAAAAGAGTGGTAAAATTAAGTGCATATTACTCGTGTTGATTACGTGATCAACATCGCCGCCATTAAAACAGCTGCCATTATCCCTTGTGCAGGCATCTAAGACACCACAGTCCTCATCACAACCACACTGGGTGGAAAGCAGTGTTTGTACCTGTTAATCTTAACAGGAGAACCTGAGCCGAGAGCTAGAAGAACAAATCTGAAATACAGAGAATAGAGAATGAATGCTGTTTAATCTGAGGGTCAAAACAGGTTCACTGTAAGATCTTTCATACATGATGGTCTTGTCAACATGGAACTGGGACAATTTTCAGAGGCATCACTGGCCCTTCTTGCCAAGCATCTTGATGGTTACAATCAATATTGAGCACATGAATTAAAATCCGGAAGTTCTTTCACTGTAGTTCTTAACAGTCTGCCACCTCTCCCTTTATGAACCCTGAGAGGGTTGAAGGCTGATGCTTAAAGTCAATGCTAATGCCATTAGTTTTTTTTGTCACAATTAGATTTAGAAATGCACTGTGACACCAGTGAGCAAATTTATCAATGCTGCGACCATGACTGTGTTCAAAGGCACAGAGGAGACAGACTGTGGAGTCATCTGCACAAGTCAGCAGCAAAGTTTAAAATGTATCTGTTGTCAAACTGGCTGTGGCAAACGTCAGTGGCCTATATAGCAATTTTTACTGAAGCAAATCACTCCACTGACACAGAGTCCATTTCATTGTAATTTTATTTTTTATTTGTCATTGAGCAAGTCACTGACATTACCACATTTAGGATACTTTCCACATCTCTGCCATGACAAACTAACTTCAGGAGTGAGTTGAGTGTAGTACATTGCCTTGAGGAGCTGTGAGTGGCTGAGTTTCTGTTGTTAGTGACCAAAGCGCCGCTGGACAAATCTGCAGAGAGTTTTACTCCATAATCAGAAGAAGCAGTGGCAACATTCCCTTGATGTAGTCTAAACTCTTGTCTGAGTCACAAATGCACAAAGACACTGTGGCTGCAGTTTTGCAAATGTTTTCACTATTGGCTGAAGTCTGTTGATCAGAACTAGAAGTGGAGGAAGCTGTTATTTTCTGATCTCCTAATATGGCTTTAGATGTGGCACTATTTAATTCCCATCTATAGTTATCTACAGGCTTCTGTTAGCAAAATAATGGAATGAATGTTTTTTTTCAAATAAAAGTTTTTCAATTTGCATAGACTTCTATTAGTCAGTTCCAGTAGCACTTAAAGTAAATTTAAAGCTGGAGAATAAAACTAACTTTGTTGAAATCAGACCTTGAATGCACTGCAAATCATTCAAGAGCAGCTTTTAATTGGAAATGCATTTTTGTCTGATTGAGTCTACTTTTACAGGTGTCATTAAGAGTTACCAAATTCCTCCAGCACAAACGATGTCTGAGGAAAACCCTGGTTGTTGTTGGTGTGGGTTTTCACCAGCAGGCTGTCATAATTGCTCATACATGAAGTTCTGTGGAAAAAGGCGTCAGTGCAAATGGCCCAGTCCTAGCTGCTTGCTGAAGTGTTAAATGTGGGTCAGATGATGGACAGCGAGTTGGGAGATAGGTCACTGATGATGAAAATATTGACGCTGCCTCTGGGCTGTAACTATTGATCCTCATATAGGATTGTACTGGCAGAGGGAGGCCTTGACAAAAACATTTTACATTACTGCTCTTTGGATTCTTCATTTCTCTCCACGTCCTTTAAATTGTATCATATTATTATGAGGTCTTAATTTCTACACAAACCATGTTTTTCTTTCTGTCAGAGTTAGTTTTTCAGCAGCATTTGAGCTTAACCCATGAAACTCAAAGTCAACCTGTCGGCCATAAACAATCAGCTACCTTTTGCACTATTTTAGATAAATATAAAAGTTTTATTCTAACACAAAGAGAAAGTCTTTATTTATACAGTCCTAGAAACAAGCAGTAACAGCAGTATTCTTAAATTCTACCAGAATCACTTCATCAGGAAGTCTTCCAGTGGGGCTAACCTTACTGCTCCTATCATTACCTATTTAGATAATTCTCATATAACTCGGGCTAAATTCTGGTCAGCGCTCAGAGATGAGTCAGCTGATCTCCTGTCATCACTCTGCCTGAGGAAATAAATAAAAGTACTACAACTTAACACTTAAACTAGATCAACACAGCAAGACGTTTCAAGATTACACAAACGTCAAATAAGTCAAAAAACTTAGAAACTTCTTTACAATGAACTTAATCAAGAGATTTCCTTAAATTCTTAAATTGTGACCATCTCAATGCAGTGAATCTCACGTACAGGTTAAAATTTAAGGTGAGAAATCTGAACAGTGTGGATTCTGTTTGTAGGTGGATCAAACTATTACTGTCTGATTACATGTGATCCATTACAGGTTCTCCATGACCTCCCTCTGTGGGCCCTGGTGGGCAGGTCCAGTCAGAGGTTTAGCTAATGCAAAAGACAGACTGAGCGTGAGAGTCCAGGATGCTGACACACTAAACACTAATGCTGCCTCTGGTTAAGTGCCTTTGGCATTTGGTTTTTGTAAAAAACCCATTTGTGTTACATGATAGAATACTGAGAGGAGCTCAAGGCTTTTTTCTTTCTTTTTCTCTCTCTCTCTCTCTCTCTCTCTCTCTCTCTCTCTCTCTCTCTCTCTCTCTCACCCCCTCTCTCATTTTCAGTGTGTAATGACCTTAGTTTCGACAAAGGATAGTAAATTAAGTTAAGTTTTGAAAATATGGAGCAAATTGGTTGGGACTTGACTTTTTCCTTTGTTAATTATTTTCTAGTTAAAATCTTTTTCTGTTGCTTGTATTCCTTTTCAAACAGATGCAGTCTTCTGTTGTTCAGGTACATCCCAACCTTTACTGAGCATTTCTGAGGCACACTCTGTAGTTGTGTTGTTTTTTGTTGTAAATCCATTTTGATAATTTTCCAAACATGTTTGAAGATTCACAAGTTCAGGATGTTCATACACATTTTTTTATTTGGACATGCCTAATGCAGGGACATTAATTCCTATTTTCTTTGTATATATTTTTTTCTATTTTCTTTATATATTTTACAGTTTAGAGCTCACAGCACCAATTCTGCATGAATGTTCTCAACATTTAGCTTTAAACCCGACTGTAATGACCTTCTAATGCTGTAATATGTAACATCAGAAACCAATTTTAAGAACATCTCCGGTCCCCAGGGCCTCGTGTATAAAACCGCAGACAATTCTATAAGAAATGATTTCTTGCAGAAGAAAATGAAACCTTTGTAGAGGTAAAAATAATACCGTGTATTGCTTTTGTTTGCCTTCAAGAGGTGAGTAATAAAGATATATTAAGTTTTCTGTCTGCTGATTGAACTTTCCAAAGTCGTCCTTGGTGAATGCAAACTAGATTAACTAATGAGAGTCCTTCAGCAATGCTGTGACACCAGCAGTGAAAATATAATGCGCAGTGGAAACATTGCGTTCTCTTTCTTCATGCTGCACACTGAGTGTGGCCTCTGTGACAAAACTACCTGAAAAGCGAGTGCTGTTTTTGGGTGAATCCTTGGACCAAAAAGCAGAAAAACCAGTTTTTGTACTATAGCAATTGGTTTCAGGGAAATGTGGTCTTGATTTTCATAAGCATGAAATATTACTTACATGAGTTCATAATCAAGCTGTTTTTATATATTTTATTAATTTGTGTATTTTATAAAATGTCTGGAAATGGTTAAAAAATTTCCACATAAAAGGTAATTTTGTTTAGGATAACATATAAAGGGTGCAGCATTATTTTCTCTCCTGTTGTGCTGTTTTCTCCTCTCCTCTCTCTAATCAACATCCCTTCTCTTATCTACTTAATCCTCTATTATCTTCTCTTCTCTTACTAATACCCCGCCTCTTCGCCCTTTGTACCCCATTCCCCACAAGAGAGGAGAGAAGAGATAAATGCAGGAGGAGAAGAAAAGAAGGGAGAGAAGAGGGATTGGGGATGATGACAAAGACAGCAGGAGATGGACTGAATGTCAGGAAAGAGGAGAGAAAAGGAACAAAAAAGAAAAGAGGGAGGGAGCGGTTGAGGTGAGCGCCGCAGCAGCCAGGCATATCTCGGCAATGAGGTGTGAGGATTAGCTGTATCTGAAGCAACGCCCCAGCTATGCTCTCGAAATTAGTATTATCTCCCCCTCAAACCCCCCACCACCCCCCCTGCGTTGGCACAAGAGGAACAGCTCATACAATGGCATGTTGACAGGGCTGCGAAGGGGAGGGAGTCCAACACACTGTAGGCCTGGTTTCATTATCTGTAGCAGGTGGCAAGCAGCCCTGAGGAAAAAATAGGCAACTACTCGGTAACCGGTGATATATGTGTCTGACTATGCAAACGTGAGCTGAGAGAGGGTTGTATGATTTTTCTCATCACGTTCTCATCCCGGCTCGGCAAATACCAGCGGTTATTTCACGCCTCTCAGTGTTTCACGCAGACACGCAGGGTACACTTTTGTGCCTTTGTGTAAAGCACAAAGCTTCACTGCCGCAAACACTGAAAACTTGGTTAATGTTGTGAAATGGTTGCAGTTTTATTTGGTTAAGGCAACAAAACTACCTTAATATGTTTTGGAAAATTAAACTACCTAGTTATGTTTAGGCAACAAGGCTGACCCGGGGGGGGGGGGATAAACTGTCTTTTCTACACTTTTGAAGTTTGCAACTTCATTGTCATGGTTCACTCTCATCACCCTTATCAACGGCATTTCAAGCTTCAGTATGCAGATATTTAAAATAAAAGACACTTATGCTTCACATGAACATATCCAAAATAGTAGGTAGGTGGTCAATTATAGGTCAGAAGAACACATAATGTGATATTAGATGTACATGCAGGATATGCAGAATTTTAAAATACATACTATCACTATCACAGGTCATGGTCTGGTTATGCCCTGTTCTGAAGTTTCCAGCTGCATAATATATTTTTCATTAGCAGATGAAGTTGTGATGGATCTGTTAACATGCAGGCTCAGTGCCTGTCTGGACTTCTAATTCATAAAACTGTTAAACACTCCACTATTAACCAGCTGGAGCAGCTGTATTTGTGTGTCTGCCATTCAGTGCCAGGCAGGCAGTGTTAAGTGAGTTTATTAAAGCTCTTATGAGTTTTTCATGTCCCATGTCTTACATGTGACACATGGTTCACGTGGAATCTTATATAAGGTACATATATGGTACACATCTCCTGGTGACCTCAAATGACCCCGAAGTCGTACAGCAGGACTAGGTGACTCTGTGTATAATGTATCGAGGGACTCTGTGGAGACAATCATAACAAGGTGCCTCCACTGAGATTAACAGCCACAAACGAAGCTGAAATGTTAACAGAAGAAACAGATGTTGTCATGCACTGAGCATAAAAAAAGCACTCGACCTGTTGTTTTTTGTCATTCTTGCAGCTGCCATGTTTACTGACGGACCTCGGCCAAAGAAACTCCTATATGAGACCAAGTCTGTCTGTTTGCACATTTCCTCCAACGGTGATCATCTGAGATGAAACTCTCCCACCAACAGATGATTTGATCCAAATGCTGCTGTCACTGCCTGGCAAGACTAGAAATGTAGAATAACACGAAATAACATCTTTTTACTTATAACTTTTGAGTAAATAATCGTCCCACATGGAATCCCATATCAAACGTCACAGCAAATTGATGCTTATTGTTTACATTCTGTTGTGAATGATCAACATGGCATTCATTGTTCATCATCTGTCATCAAAATCAACCCATTCAAAGTTGATTCATCCTAAGTTGTGATCTTTTAAATGAGCTCAATAAGTGTGTAATAATCTTTGTTGCAATACACTCTATAAATTAGATTAAGTATTTGGTCATCACCCACATTAAAGCGACGTGCCTGTGGAGCTCGTATGAAGTCCTTCAACTCCATAACTGACAAGAATTTTTCTCAAGTAGCTGAAATGAAAACACAACATTTTTACCTTGGGCCATTTGAAGGAACAGTTTCACACTTTTCAACAGTTGTTGCATGCAAGGGTACCCTTGGGTGCCCCAAGTTAGCTCAGGTGGCTCACTGAGGTTTTAGCAAAGGTTAAGCAATTCAGTTTAACTCATTTAAATTCAATTCACCAAGGTTGTTTCTCAAAATTACACATTTTAAACCAGACGGATTTTCATGTGACATTTTGATGCAATCAATAGTTTGACAAAGGCTTGAATTTTTAAACTAAAAGTGACAATCAGACTGAGAAATCAGAAATAGACACTTCATAAATACAACACCATTGCTTTATCCTGGTGGTGACAGAGGTGAAAACGAGGTAACCTGAAAACATAAGAGGTAACAGGTTACATGCTAAAATGGTGCTGGTAAAGCTTTACTGTCAGTTAATTTATTTGGCTTAAACTGAGTATTTATGTCATTAAAACATTATATGCATAAGTAGCAAATTACATGGGAGGGAAACTTTGTGGGAATATATAAGGAAATTAGTAAGACATTACACACCGGAAAAATAAATGTTATTACATATAATTTATTATGTACACCTCAATTGCCCCAAGAATTAATTATAGAGCCCTTAAATCACTTAAGTCAGTGAAATCAGTCCACATAGAGTCAATGTCTTTGGGTCTGAATGTAAAATAAAATCTAAAAGTGTTTAGTTAGAAAAAAATGAACTTTGCAGATCTCCTTAGCCTGAGCCTCATCGCTGCTTGAGGCTAGCATATTAGCTGCGCACAGCATAACACACAAAATCTCCAAACTGAGCCATCAAATTGCAAATCGCAAATTGTGGGTTGTAGACACCATGTTTTTACAAGAAGCAAGAATCCGTGTAAGTATTACATATCTTCTTTTTATTTTTAAAATTGTCCATTGTGAGTCAGAAAATATTGCAGGAGCTCAGTTGTTGAATCAGTTAAATATCCTTTTAATGAATAAACAGCAATATCCTTCCCAAGAATGAATAAATCATAAATAAATCCTAAACTCATTTTGTGGTTGTTTTATGCTATGCTGTGTTCAGTGCCATCCCCTCATGTCTGTTCTGTGGGTGATAACGCCTGGCTGTGTCTGTGGGTTGCCATTAATACATTATACAGTGCTTACTGCAAGCAACTCATTCACATGCTCCCTCTCTCAGGCACACACTTTAATTACCCTGTATTAGATCTGTGTCTCATAAACAAACAGACACTCAGAAAAATCTACAGAGGCCAATTTGCAACATATCAGGCAGATGAGTCATAATAATAATAATAATGAGAGAGGCTCTGTCTGTATATTGGCAGTTCACACACTCTGAGCTCCGGCGGCAGGACAGAGTGAGGGCTTTTTAGACTGGATCAATAGGAATGGACATTGGGGGCAGACACGCCAAGGGGGCCACTTTGTGACTGACACATGCTGAGTTTGAAGTCCCTGTGCTGATTGTGGCTACTTCATATACTGTATGTGTGTGTGTGTGTGTGTGTGTGTGTGTGTGTGTGTGTGTGTGTACAAGGGTTACTGTTAAAGGATTAAAAAAAGCATAAAGTCAGTAGGAGGTCAGGAGGGATTTCAGTGATTTTGTTTGTGGGTGCAGGTTTGAGTCCAGCGAGGGCTGGCTAAGCCATGTGGCAACAATGGTATTTGATGTTGGCAGCTCCCTTCACCGTTCCAACCTCCTCTTCATGTGCTAAGCTTACATTCTGGCTAATTTTACTGAGTCTTAAACGGGTAACGTGTAAGAGATGGCCATCTGTTGTAGCTAACTCCACATCAAAGGAACAGCCACAAACTGCTGCTCAGTATAGATGACAGTACCAACACTTAACCTTCCTGTTCTGGGCATTACCACACCCCCTTTGGGTGAAAACATGAGCTGTAAAGGTCATAAAAATAAATAAAAACTAGTGGTGTCATACCTAAAAGTTGTTGTGTTGTATTTTGTAAGTCAAACAATCAAGTAGTCTCAGTTTGTTTTTTTTTGTTACTTACTACAGAGAGGATGCGAAGGGTAAAGAGTGTGACCAGCTGACTGACAGGATCATATAAATACACTTATAGAAAACAGAGTCCAAACACTAGAACATGCATTTTAATGGCACCACTCATGATGTGAAGTTTGGGGTCACAGCAGCCCTTCATTAGACAACATATAAATACATCACATAAATACACTATCATTCAAAAATTTAAATGTTTGGCCTCCATCCTTTAATAGTGGCTGTTTTAACATAATCACAACTTAAATGGAGTCACACGATGAAATTGTATGTCATTAAATTACACATTAACGTAATTTAATTGTATGTCATTAAATTATGCAGATATCATTTACTTTGATAAAGTAACCTAATGAAAATAGTTACATTACCAATTACACAAAGACGTGTGTGTGTGTGTACGTGTGTTTGTGTGTCAACTTATCTCTTTGGAAACAATCTCTTTGACCACATTGGCACTGTTATAAATTGGTAGTGTGTTAGAGATATTTTAATTCACGTTACATAACTGTCACATTTAATCACTGTGGATGACTTTGACTGCAGTGGACAAGCTGGCAGTTCGTAGACTTTGATCTGAACGCTTGTGACATGTGTCAAATCATTCCACGGCTGGTCCGAGGCTAGCCTGAGCCAGCCCTAGCAATAAGCTTCATCAAACAGGAAAGTTTAAGCCTACTCTGAAATGCAGAGAGGGTGTCTGCCTCCTGGCTGCAACTGGACGTTGGGTCTACAGGAGAGGAGCTTGTTAGTTGAAGCCTCTGGCTCTCATTCTACTTTTGGAGACTTTAGGAGCCATAAATAAGCCTGCTTTCAGGGATCGCAGTGTTCTAGTGAGATAGGGTACTATGAGCTCTTTAAGATATGATGGTGCCTGACCATTAAGCACTTTGGAGATGAGGAGGAGGATTTTTAAGTGTGTTCTTGATTTTACAAGGAGCCTGTGCAGAGAGACTGATATGATGGAAATAATATAATAACATAGGATAATAAGGAATTAGAAATAGTCAAGCCTGGATATAAAAGACATATTTTTCTGCATCTTTTGTGTCAAAATGTGCCAAGAATGGGATGGGATCTGGGAGTGGGGTTGATGATTTAGGTGAAGAAACTGTTAAAAGGAACGGCCACAATAGATAATGAAGTTTGACAGAGGAAAAACTGTAAAAATATATACCTAAATATGTATCTGTGTTGCAGCTCAGTCAAAGTTCACTGCTTTTGAGGATAAATTAGTACAATTTGCAGGCAGGGGATGATAAAATTTGTCTCTCATAATTGTGATATTTTTAAAGAAGCTCATAAAGTTGTTACTTTAGAAATATATTGAGGAATATAGGAATGTAGGTTTCATTAGAGCTGTGACTCTCTGTCAGTCTGACTACAGGGCTGAAAAAAACGGGGGATGTGCTTGTTTTCCTCTTTCAGTGTTGTATAATATGCTGCTCCAGCATTGCAGAGAGCATTTCTGCGTGTTTTTAAACTATCCTAGTAGGCTACATGAGATTTTCACTGAGAAAGCTGCCTGCTGTGACAGAAAATGACACTGTGACAGATGAACTAAAACACTTGTAATGGACAGCTACAATGAGCTGAAAGTCACCATAAAGCTTTGTTAAGCCAAGAGGAGCTGACGCTTTGGGAAATATTTTTTGTGGGTTAATCACTATAAGTAACACCTTTCACTTTGTGACACTTATATCACCTCATTTACATCATAGATGATGAAATCTAAAAATGGAGGCAGAACTAACGACCAAAAGAAACCCTTAAAAACTGCAAACTTGCTCATTTCAAGACAGAAAATTCTCCCTGCAAACTGAACAAGATGGTGCCTTGTAATTTTTGCCCAAAATGTGAAAACTAGGCTGCATGTTATGTAATGCGACACAGATACGCCTTAAACAATTTCCTCTGAATAATATTAAATGTTCCTTAGCATGGTGCAGCATGTGCTTACCTAATGAAGGCTTGAGTCATACATCTATTTAAAACAAAACAATTCAATTAGATTAGACCCCAGAGTGATTTCTAAATGCTGTTTGATCAAGACAAGTAAGATAGCAGAAGGGGTTTTTGCAAGCTCTCTATCAGTCTGAAGCTGCTGTCTACTCAGTCAGACTGTGGTGTGCTAAGTAGGTCACACTGTCTATGAGAGACAAGATGACATCTAAATGGAGTATATAGCTGGACTGTGTGTGGGGTGGTCAATGAGAGTGTATTAAATATAAATTCCTGGATATTAAATTCTGTTTTCTTGTGGTTAGTTTTGCTGTTAAAATGTACTAAAGTGGGATGAAACATATCACATGACTGGATGAAACTGTTTTTTGAGTCAAATCAGATGGAAAACAACAATTTCCACTCACATCTCGGGATCTTTGATTTGAAAGAGAACAAATCTTACTGTAATTTTGACTTTTCTGTTTGCCCCTTTGCTCTCACAGCTGTTTCTAGCTACAGAAAATTTTGTCAGACTGATTGTTATTCAGGGTCTTTAAGGTTGAGCTGCCCCTCACGTCTTCCTGTGCACGGGGAATAGTTTTTTTTAACCTTCTCTGCTGGACTGCTACAGTGCATTACTAGATTTTTGATTGGAAAGATAACTTAATGGCAAATCACAGCAGAAGTTATCTCAGAGCACTTCTCATATAGATCAGGTTTAGATTAACATTCCCCCATGAGGAGGCATTTGGCAGTCAGCAGACACTGGAAAAACTCTGATTGGGTGGAGTGAGAGAGAAAATGGCACAATCAATGCTTTACAAAAAAAAATGTATAAACAGCTGACAGCATAAACTATATTATATATTGGCACAATACATGGTCATTCAAAGTGAAAGTTGTGAGAATTTGTTTATTTAACAGGAGGACTAAAAAATATATGAAATGATAAAGGGAAAATTAAACAAGTATCAGCAGGATTCTTGTAAAACAGTTGAGTTACAATATAACACATTCTTGATTACACTGGTAAAACATGCTTAATCTTCCTCATCCATTTGTATTCTTTAACTATCAACCAAGAATCTGAGGAACAAATAATACATACTCACTCCCAGTCAAACGTGTTGCTGCTGGGAACTGATCTGGAAAACACGATCTGGTAAGAGTTGTGACAGTTTGACAGTGTAAACATGTGTAAACATTATTAAATAAGTGATGTTGTTTTCACCATAGTCTTTGCTAAAGTTTAAGCATGGATCATTGAAGCCAGTGATCTACCAGAGTCACATGGATGTTTTGCCGTCAGTGTTTCGATTTCTTCATGCCCCAGTTGGCAGGAGAGGAAGAAACAAATTACATTTACTCTCTTTACTTTAGGAAACTAGTTTTTGGTTATTTTTTTTTAATTGTTCTTTTTTTTTATTGAGTATTTCTCTAAATTGTTATGTTTTTGTTTTTACTTATTGTACTTTGCCACATTTCAGGTTGCAGCTGTAATAGAGTTAAAACAAAAGTCTCATTAAAAGTCCTGCTAACCATGTGAGAACAGAAGGAAAAGAAGGAAAAGAAAGGAGTGAAGTCAGTGAAACTGATGGTGTGTCTGCAGCTGCAGGATGCACCACCTGGAGAGCAAGCTAAGGGGCTAAAATCAAAAACTCCCAAGATGCTGCAGGACCAACATGTGATTGCAGAGTTTGCCTGAATGCTTAATGCTAAAATGTTCACTGTGGGTCCTCCACCTCTGTTTGCTACATCACTGAGGAACTTTCTTTCAGTCAGATGTGTGAGACCTTTCTATTGCATCCCTTAGAGTCTGTCAGAATTGGATTATTTATTTATTATTGTTAAGCTCATAATGGTTTTATGTGACAAGCGGTATGTTATGATGGTCCAGGAAAGAAGATGATGAACCAAGAGCAGATCTGATACATTTGTGCATAAAAGGAACAAGAAATATTAGGTACTGGACCCAGATGTAGACAAAGAGGGGAGAGCTGAGGTGGTTGAATAATTTAATGAACAAATATCCAACAAACAAAAGAAAACGGAGCAGGCAATGGTCAAATCCAGGAAAGGCTGTCAAAAAAGGCAAACATTAAAAACAGAAGTGCAGTCAAGAATCAAAAGTTCAATAAAAAAGCACAGCCCAGGATAAGAAAAATCAATAAAACATTTGTTACACTAAGCAGACTAAATACACAAGAAAGTAAAGTAAATCTAGGAGACACATGAGGAATGACTATCAATGTAATAAAAAAAATCTATCCAAACCATGACAACATTACCAGATATCCACCAAAAATCACTCAAGCGTGAAGTGAATCATATTTTTACTTTTACGTGGATACAATATCTCTAAAGTCACAGTTCCGTTGCTCAAGTATGATATTTTAGTCTTTGCACTCAGCCAGTTGCCCAAACATGGTCAGTTCCTGCAGCAGACGCTTTAATCAGACAACAAAGCTCTTGTCGTTGTTGCAGGCTGTTGTGTTAGTGTGCTTGCGTGTGTGTGTGCATGTGTATGTGTGTGTGGGTGTGAGCATATCTGTGAGCTAAAACAGAATAATTTGCTGTCAGAATTGGATGTTCAGAAGAGGATATTTTCTTTTAGAATTGGACGGATTTATAGCCCTTTTGTCTGTGCGTTCTAAAAACCATGAGTAATTTCAAAGCTTGCATTCGCCAACTCAGAGCTGCTGGAGTGTCCTGCTTTTAACAAGATGAACACTCACACCACACACTTACACACACACACACACACACACACACACACACACACACACACATGCATGCACACACACCCAGTGCTACATACATCTTTTTTTTGGCTTAACTAAACCTTTTCCCTTTTGCTTTTCTCTACTTTCCCCCTGTCCTTTCTTTCCTCCTTCTCCTTCCTTTGTCACTTTTCCCCTCTTCTCACCTCTCAGTGCTGTGATCTTCACTGTGCTGCATCACTGGGGAAGCCACGTGCTCTCTGTTTATCATCAGGAAGGGGAGGGAGATGGAGAAAGAGACATAGAGGAAGACTGCATCTCTCTCTCTCTCACACCCTCTCTCTCTCCCTCGCTCTCTCATTTTGTCCATTGCACCCACTGACACAAACACTCGGCAGCATACAATCCAGTCCTTCGTAGCCTGAGCGACACACACAAGGACACAGAAACCCAAAAACCAGTAAACAAGACTGCACCAACCAGAGAAGCTCTGAACTACAACACAGGTACAGTAAAGCTTTATCTGTTTAAAGCATGTTTTTTTAAAATTGTTTCTGTTGACGAATGTGTGTGAAACAGTCACCCTGATGTGTTTTTAGGCCAAAATCAAAGCTAAACTTATTTCTAAAGCCAACGTGAGCGTGATATTTTTACTTTGTCCTTAATTGTCCACGACAGTCAGGTTTAGTCTCTCTTACACTGTAGCTGCTTTTATGTCAGATGACAACAGGAGGAGGAGGTTGATGTTAAACTGGGAACAGGATTTTGGGCACAATGTGTGTGAATACTGCTGCCGAGGCTTCGCACTGTACTTCGCTCCTCCCTCTCCCCCCAACACACACCCCAACACACACCCATACACACACATACAGACACAAACACGCATATATCTCCAGTTGCCAGGACCTGCAATGGCATGAATAACATGTCCACAGGTTGAATTTATTGAACCTGCATGAAACAAAGTGCGTCATAATACACAAAAGCAGGGGCTGTAAACACAACTAAAAAGTGTAGGATTCCTTACCTCATGGGCAAATACTGGTATTTACGGTAAAATAATAACCTTGGATAGATGTGCTGCTTCTGGAAAAAGTCTTTGCACTTTCAGTAAAAGCCACAGCTCTAAGTCTAAAGTGGTCCATAACTGCAGAGAGGTGGGAGCAGTGAGTGCGGAAGAAAATAATGTTTTTACAGCAGTCTGAGGTGAGTGAGTGATGAGTCTACAGTAGGCAGAAGTCATAAAACTTGATTGAATTTGGTGCAGTCAAATGTAAATGGTGCTCCAAATCTCTCTGCCTTTGCTGGGTGTTGCTAACAACGATGGAAAGATTGAGGCTGTAATGCATGAGAGCATAATGGTGAAAATAACATGGTTGGGTGCTTTTTCTGTAAAAGATCAGAGATAAGTGCTATTTAGATGTTTTAAAATGCCTTCATCTTGTCTAGTTGCAACTAAATGTAATTAACGTCATAAGACTCACAAAAAAATTTAAGGCTTCGGTTACATCAGATAGCAATTAGATCATCAGTAGAAAGACTAACTGTTGTATTTCACTTAAAACCTTTGTAGTTGTGATTGTAATGTCTTGTTTCGTCTGATTACATAATTTTTCCATCGGATTCAGAACTTGTCCTCCTATTTTCCTCACAATGATTGTTTTTTTTCACTCTACTTTAAAGATACACAACTTGTTGTCTTTTTTCTCTACTATGCTGCTCCTTCAGTACATGAAACAGCCACTGAAGCTGAGCCTGTCTTCCCTTTGGGAGCGGGTCTGTTTCTCAGCTCTGGGTTTATAAATAGATTTACAAAGAGCAATAGACTGCTGCTTTTGTTCTACATGAGCTACACGGAGCCGTACAGCGATGCTAGTTTACTCTCTAACACTGCTCCACTTAGCTCGTATTTGAACAAAAGATTTGTGGTCTATATGTTTTTTTTTTAAACTGTATACATATGTGGTCAAAATTGAAAAATCAGGTAGAAATTAGGTTTAACTTTTTTTTCTATAGTTACAGCACCCTCTATATTTTTCTAATATCACTTTGATTTCACTGGCTACACACAGGTAACCTGTTGGAGGTGGACATCATTAGCTGCTTATTTTCATGAACTGATCTCTTGCTATGTTATTCTGAGTAAGAGTTTCAATGTTAGGAATAGTATCTTCATTTGAATGAGCAGTAACAGTGAGCTTTCAGTGTTGATAGTCTGGACGTTTAGCTGTGACTGAACCACAAACCGCTGAAGCTAGCTATACTCGCTAAGCTCATAAAATAGGATGTACATAGCAAAAGACTCAGCAGATGCTAAATTAAACATGAAGCCTATGGACAGAGAGGCTATTTAGCTAGTTGGCAAGCTGTCAAAGTGGAATAGCCTAATAGCTTAACAGCTTTTTCAAAATGGTGGTAGTTGCTAAGGGATAGGCAGCTATTCACTTACAGTTGCAGGTAAAGGAGAAAAAATTGATCAATGTTTGAAGGGTTAAGAAAGGTAAGATAAGATTGTGACATGACCCAGTCAGTAATGACACCTTTCAATAACACAAACAAACCTTAAGGATATTAGTCAACTACAGTGTGCTGCCATATAATTACAGTCTATACGTCCCCACTCAGCAAGTGAAGACAATTCACTTTTTACTTTGACTTTAAAGAGGAAAGAAGTGAGTTTTTAACTAGAGAGCAGAGAAATATGTTTTGGTTGTTTAAATTTTTTCTCTTTTGTTTTTAGCAATTTGTCCCAACTTTGTCCCAAACCACACTCTTGACCCCCACCCTCTGGCCTCCCTCCCACCCACTGGCATTTTCAACAAGATAAACAATGAAGGCCGGCACTGCAAGTGGGCCACTGGAAAAGCAGTGTTGTTCTTACTGTGCTTTGCATGCTGATATATATAATATCTCTTCGCTGGATGTGGCTGTTGGATCTCTGCTCTCATTAGCTCACGTCTATTGATAAATGGGACAACAGTATTAATCATGTAAATTATAGTCTGAGTTGTTGCACCTTTTCTGGCCCCCACTGGAGGCCAATAAAACACCAGCTAAAGCAGCTTTAAAGACCTTAAGCTGGATTTTCCAAAGATTTCTTTTCCTCTTTTTTATTGGTTGTGTGATCTAAGAACTAAAATTTCCTGAAAAGCTCAATCATAGGACAGTATTTTTTTGTGTTATTAATAACCTTTACATTTCTCTCCCTTGTCTTTTATGGCCGGTTCCACCGTGAACTACTGATACCTTCTGTCTGCTCTGTGTAGTTTTATTGCATGACGTCTCCTCTTATAACTCTGTGAACCATTTAACTGCCTTTGCACCTGCAATGCACCAACGCCAGTACAGTAGATCTTGTCTCTTGTATTTTTATACCTGCTGCTAGATGGGGCCTGGATTGTTTTGGAACTTCCCTCCCAAGGCGGGCTGCACGGTTCCACAGAGCCTTCTGCAGACCATGTACGTAGGACCGTGAAGCCACTGTACCTACCTACATAACGTACCATGCCGTGCCACACCGGTCTCTCCTTTATCCAGCCTGTGTGGATTTATCTTTGGCATTTCCGTCCATCCGTTCCATTCTGTCAATCAGTCAGTCCAGTCTTTCACACATTCATTCCCCAGCAACGCGCAAAAGCCCTCAAAACCAGTAAGAAATTCATCATTTAGTTAACATGCAGTTCAACAAACATGCATCGGACAGCAACAGGATGAGTAGTCCATCTGTCATCTGTCAAATATCTATTTAGAAATCATTTTTTAATCACGACACTTACTGGAACAGATACTGAGAATTAGGCTGGGAGAAAAGCCAGACCATGAAACTGAAAATTCCCTCAACAACATTTGGCAGAAACCTTTTCCAGGAGACACACTGTGTCCGTGAGTTTATTGCATGAGCCTTTCTCTCATTATTCAGATTATTCACTCTTGTATTTTCTGTACATACATCAGAATGCAGTGCCACAAATAGTAACTTTAAACCAGCATTTTACAAACATCTTGAGCTCATTTATTTCCATTCCTTGTAAGCACTTGTGTTTGGTGCAGCATTACGATTCTAATACCACACTTTCAGATTAAGAGCATGTAATAATGGCTGCAGTATAATATATAAAATTTATATGCTTTCCTCTCAAAAATGAAATTTTGAACCAGTAGCTAATTTTATTGTTCACGTTAGCAACCACTTAATGTTAAAATGAAGACTTTTCAAGTTAAAAGACAATAACAGCCATGAAGTTTTACATTTTTTGGAAAAAAAAGATTGGGTTCAAAATGTATAAGCACTCTTGCTACCCTGCATTAACAAAAGTAATGTCTAATATAAACCAAATGAAAGAAAAACCTGTGTCTCTTTAGCTAATAGCTTTCTGGCCATATTATTGAGATAGGCTAAAGATTTAAAATTAGGATTACTTAACACAGAAGCTAGAAATTAGCTTGTGCTAGATAAAGTGTCATTACATTTGACTTGTAGAAGTAAACTTGACCTTAGATGTCCCGCCTTTAATTTCAAGCTTAAAGGAAGCTGTGCTGATTCATTTTGTTTATGAAAGTCGTGAAGTAGAAGATAAAGTTGAAAAACAACATGATAAATAAATATCTACATCTGTCTCATTCTGGTCTTCTGGTGTAATTCAAGCCCAGGTTATCTTGTACCCCTCCCAAACACACTTACACGCACACACACTTACACACACACACACACACCTCCCATCTGACCTTTAGCTTAGGTGAGATTACATTGTCCAATCAGTGCACTGGACCAAACCTTGCAGTTCTCTATTAAGTTTTTGGATCCTTTCCTCAATAGCCAAAAAAACCTCTAATCTCAGCCTCATTGGTTTATATTGTTATAGTCAGTAAGAAAATGAGCATAACAGCATGTTCTGTCATCACACATGCAAATTATTTGTTTTTCCCATGTGTGTTATCTCTTACTGTCACCCATGCACTTTGAAAAGCCAGCCTGGGTGCTGGCTGTCCTCTGTGATTGTCTGAGTCAGTCTGGAGGGAACTGCATGTCGCACACATCCCTCCTGCATATTGTTACACATTTCTCACATGGCTTTAGTTTCTACACAATATAGTTCATTCTCAACTTAGAAATGTGAAGATAGGATATGAGGTGATAATGGATATCTCGTTCCATGGAAAGAGCACTGAAATTCAGATCATTCGTCATGTCAAAAAAGACACATTGTACTTTTTTCTGTTGTGCGATCAGTGCAGAAAAAAACTTCACGGTCAGAATGTGCTCAGAGCAGATGCCATGATGTGTTAAAGTCAAGGGGATCCATTCATTAAGGGAATGCTGCTGCTGACATATTGGATATTGAATGTCTGCGCTGTGCCACTCTGTGGTCACTAATGGAGGACATCTATTAAAATGGAGGATGACACACCAGGGGCAAAACTCCCTTTAATGTGTGAAAACATGATTTTGCAGTTTGCCCTCAAGATGAGTTGTTATTCATTAGACAACTGAATGCACCTTCCTCTCGACAAGGAAGGAGGAGGAGATTATAAATGCTGCTGGGAGGGGATGGATACTGAAATAGAAATGTGATATTATTTGTTTCTTTATTTGTGCAGAACAAAAATAGTGGGCCCCCATGCCAGGTTCGTAATCAATCCATCAAGCTAAAAATAATGCAAGTGGTGTGTTTCAATATCAGCTCCTGAAATTCACCCTCAGTTATGTCTAAGTGTGTATGAGATAGCAGCATTCAGTGGAAACCTTAGTTTGAAGTAAGCAACAGCTGCCATATAAACCTGATGTGATGCTAAAACTCAAGTTTTATTAGAAAAAAATTGCATTGGATTACAAAAACTTGTGGGGAGGGTCTGTTGTCTACCAGGCAAAGAAAAGTAAAGTTGAGCAATGGCACAGTGGTGGTAACAAGCCTCACATATAATTTATATTTAAAATAGTTGAGATAGTTTCAGTTTTATGTTCAAAGGTTTTTAGATATTTGCTTCATCCCCAAAACAACAGAGATAAAAGGACTTGCATCTGTAGACCTTATTGTCAAAAGTTTTCATAGGAAATCTGCTTATGCCAAAGCCAAAAGATTACATAGAATAACAAGGACACAGTTCTTCAGTCAGATATGACTTACCATTATTTTTTTAATACATTCAGGCAGATGCAGACATCTCAGAAAGGAATATCTTGAAGCTGTCACAGAGAAATGAGGATCAGCACCTAAAGCTGGGAAAGGCAGTTTATTTTTATTGTCACTGGTCAAAAATTCATCATAATCTTTATTCATATTGTACTGCTCTGAGAGAAAGCCATAACTTCTGCACCTCCTCTTGGCTCTGTGTTTAAATCTTGGCTGTGACAGGAAGAATGATCATAGGTCACTTCAAAGAGAGGACATTCCTACTGGCTGTTCTATGAATGCAGATGCACCTACATATTACTACGGATGGTTAAAAGCTTGATTTAATGGCAAAAAAAAATTCTGCAGAAAATTCTGTAAAACTTGCATTAATTACCAACAGTTCCTTTGCCTTAATGGCGTATAGTACAAAATGTGTGTGAACTCGTCTCAGCTCCTCACAGAGCTTCGGGCTCATTATGTTCGATGCCAAAAGTGGCACAATGACACACACTGGGGAATAATTTGAGGGGGAACAGCAGTGAATGCGTGTGTGCGGTGTGTACAAGCCATGTGCCTTTTTCTTGCAAAAAAATTGAGCAAAAAGAGTTTCCTTTTTAAAAAAAATACTTGAGGTGGGTCTCTTTGTAAGGCTTGAACCCTCATGAAAATAATAGTAATAATAAACAGACACAAAAAAAAAGTAGAACCAAAACAAAAGTGGGACCACTTCTTAGCACATAAAGCAAAGGCATGTCCTATGGTTAGATACTGCTATAGAGTTAAGTAAAAATCACAGTATGTCTTTCTGTAATCTCAGTTTAGAGCCCCAACCCTCTTTTTTCTACCTGATTTCATCAGTATTTATTATAGGTTATCACCCACAAGGGGGAATGATTACCCCTTTTTTCCCACTACATGATTTGGCTTTGTACCTCCAGTCCCACTCAGAATTAAAATATAGAGCAATTACCGCTTTTGGGCTTCTGGGTTATGGCCTTTTTCAGTGAAAACTGTAATAAAACCATGTTCCTCTGAAGGAAGCAATTGCAGTTTGCTGAGGAAAGCCATTCATCCCCTCAGCGTGCTCCACTGAGCTTTGCTCCTCGACATCTGGTTCTCTGTTTGGTTCAGGAAGGAGTCCGGTAAATACTCCCCTCTTTCCTCAACGTACTGCTGGTAGCCACACACTGTCTGCCCGTCTGCCCTGCTGGCACATCCAACCTGCAGCCCTGTGAGCAGACCATAGAAACACGGTCAATAGAATGGACATTTGGTGACATTTTTCAGTGCTGCTGCCTTGACGATTGCAACTGTGCCATTCAGCTTGAGCCAAACGTAAACAAGTCCTGTGTGTGAATGTTGGTGAATGTTGTAGTAAACTAAGATGTTATGTTTTGCTATCCCTGCTTGATTTAGTCTGATTATTTTAACCTTTTGATTTCAAGATTCATTAAATTATCATTTTACAACAGAAGGTTGTCCAACAAGAGGCAGTTTGTAGTATCCTCTTGCTTTAACTAAAAACTGAAAATCATGATCTGTGATAATAATTAATAGGTTCACGGAAATAAAACTCTTTTTTTTTACATTTTAATGATAGAATGAGTTTAATTAATAACAACAAAATTATATGTTTTCATGTAGTGACACAAGCTGTGTAGCTCCACTTTGAAAACCTTTTGTCTAATATACATTATATTGACTTGTCTGAAAATATCAGTCTTTTAATCATCATTATTATTGCAAAAAAAATGAAATGTATAGAGACTTTTGTGAGTAAAATTACTGGTGAAATAACCAGCTAAAAACTCAGGTAGTCTAATGATCTGCACCAGGAACAAGTTTAGCTGGGCAGTTCACATAAGGAGGCTTATAGCTTTATATAGAACAGCCTACATATGCTGCTTCTCTTCAAGTAGCCTCAGGGGTAGGATGCTCTTGTTAATCTGTTGGAGCAATTGATAATGATTTTTATTTGTTTTTTCTGATTGACTGCTGTTTCCAATCAGTAATGACAACTTAAGTTTTAACTTCTAATGGTTGCATCACCAGAGATATCATTTCTGCTCTCAAGCAGGGAATAAAACTGACATCTGCCACTTTCCCAGAGAGTAAACGTTGCTCCATGGCAAAAAGTTTTTTCATATATTAATAAATATTACTTTACAAAACAGTTCTAAGTTGTGACACGATGATGTGTTACATTTTCCACTATATTCCATATTACTAACCAGGCACCAGTGACTCAGTATATGAAGTTCTAAAGTTTTCAATAAAGATTTCAATAAAAACTGGAGCAAAAAATAGCATGGATGGCTGAACATATTAAAAAAGGTAAGTGACAATAGCTTCTGAGGAAAAAACTTAATTCTAGACCTTGTTTACTTTGCTTTTTTGCTCGAAGTAAAACTAATGGGAGGTTTAATTTCAGCTGTCCAGTCAAATCAATTTTTTCATTTATTGGCATGCCTATCTGCCCTCCATGTATCTTCAGACTTAACAAAGAAATGAAAACAGCGAAGAAATTAATAATCGCTAATGTGTTTTGGTTTGGTGCAAGTATTTTTTTGTCCCTGGGCAGTTGAGCCTATTTAAATTTCTATTATTTTATCATATTTCATGTGATGACACAGTTAGATGTTGATATTTAGGTCGTGTATCTACACAGTGGGAAAAGGAAAAGAAACCGTACAAGCAGGCACAGTGTTTCTCTGTAATGTTGCCAGATTACGCACATCTCACTTCTCTTAATTGCATCCACATTTCCGTCACTTGCGCTTTGGTTCCTCCATTGATGCAACAAAGCCATATGAGGAAAGAGGAAACAAGGAAATGTATTATTAAAGAAACAAGACGTCTTTCTCTCCTAAACGTCAAGAAAGGCAACATCCGGTTCCAATGACGGAGGCAACAGTTCACAGCTATCAGTCAATTTTAGCAGCTTTTAATGGAGCTTGTGTCTGCACATGTGCATTGTGCTGATACAGAAAAGGCACACAGACAACACAAGAGAAACAGTGTTTTCTCTCTGTGGCCAAATAACTGCTTGATGTACACATCAACCACCTCAACCTCAACTTATATGTATATTTTGAACAATGTATATTTTGAAAGATGTTGATGTGTGAGGGATGTAATGTTGGTTTATGTTGCTAACTACTGTTTTCAAGTAACATTATGTAACTAAAAGTATTAGATTTAAAGTCATTTTGATTGTACACTGACTTGTAATAAGTAAATGCTGTCACCAGTTTTTGTAATATTAAACTTGGGTGAGCAGGTAGGATCACAGTGCATAAGGCTTTACTGTACTCTGTCTAACACACCAACAGCTATCTCTGAATTTGGAGAAACTGGGTCATATTTTATGAAAAAAATGCTTGCTGATTTTGCCTCTGATATCCTCTTGCTGCTCTTCATCAACTCTCTGTGATTTATGGAGTTTTCTATAGGACAGACAGCTATTTGGTTACAAAAATAACCTGTGACTGCTGGTTAGCTGCTGGTTAGCTGCATGGAGCAGCAGGGAGTGTTGGTGTCTTCATTGCTATCACAGGAGCTTTGAACTACAGTAAGGAGACGGTGTCGAGGCTTACAGTGGAGGGAGACTCAGCAAAAAAAATTTCCTTGGAAGCAGTGCTGGAAATAGCTGGTAGTAGAATAAAATAAAACAGACTTATCTCACTGTTGTTGTAATTAGCTAACTTGCTAAGTAACATATCTGAAGTTTGCTCTATGTTTGACTGACATAGCAAAGTTGTTGACTGACTTGTTAGTTATCATAGGCCAAGTCAGCCAATTGTGACTCTCAGCTTGGCATGCTAGTTGTGTGCAAACTTTACCTGCTGCACAGCATGAAATGTCTGAGCATTAAAAGTTCAAGATACAGCAAGAATCTTTGTGTTTTGTATGAGACTGTTAACATGTTTTTATTTTTCTCAGTAAAGTTGGCCATTTAAAAATGTAGAATCTTTTGGGTTTGACTCTTGAAGCTAGTATCAAGTGGCTTTTTGGGAAACTGCAGTTTTTGGCACTTCATTGGCTTCATTTTAGGTTACCATGTTGGTGTGACACACTTAGAATACATACATGTTATTTCTTCAAATAGATTTTCACCAATAAAACTTACATAAAATAAAGGCAGGTCTGCAGCATAACTTCCCATCTTGATTCCATCTCCACTGTTTCCAGTCAGTTCTTTAATCTGTCAGATTGTTCTATTCTCAGATTATTCCAGTTCAGTGTAACATCCAATCAGCAATCTGGTTCCTTCCCTAATTTCACAATTTTGGATTGTGAAATTACTCCAAGAAGGACTGTTTCATTCCATGTAGCTGAAGCTGAACTGCCATCACCATGTAGAACCTCAGTAGTGATGCAAATGTCGATGAATGTTGTTTTTAAGGTCAAACAGAAGCAGCGCTCTGCATGATGAAACCATAGTGTAACATTAGATGTGTGTGTGTGTTTGTGTATGTGTGTGTGTGTTTTTGTGCTTGTTGCCATGGTGATTGCAGGTTGCTGTCCAGGATGGCGGGGATGAAGGAGCAGCAGTTCACGGAGGAGAAGCCCCTGCTGCCAGAGCAGCGAGGAGTAGACTCAGACATGGTTGGTTCCGATTTTTTTTTTTTTTAACTGTGCGTCTCTAACCCTCTTGTCCGGTTGTTCACAGGCTCATTAGTGTTTGCAAAATAAGCCACTTTCAAACTCTTGGTGCATTAAGACAGAGATGTTTGTGCTCATTAGCTGTGATGGCTTATAATTAGACAATGTGCTCAATTTACCAACGGAGGAAATTAATGAACTCCATCCAACCATGGCTCTTTGATAAAAGTGAAAAGATGAAAGCACATTTAAGCTGAGAGAGCAGCAGAGGACAAAGAGGGATAACACAGGAGCAGGGATGAGGCAGTGGGTGGTTACATAAAGGCCACTTATTCCAGGCCACTTATCCATTGCCCAAACAACAGGTTGTTGCTGCATCAGAGGCTCTTGAACGTTTCAGAGTCACTTGTTCTAGGAATGATGGAAATGGTGGAGACGTGCCAGATCTACTTAATGGAAAAGTGACTTGAAGAGGCCTAAATCGTGCCTAAAATAGACACATTTTCTCCTTAAACTTATCAAACAACCGTTTCTTAGTGAGGTAAATTGGTTATTACAAACCGACAATTTACAAAAAAAAGTAGGTGAAGGGTTCTTGATCAAATTTAATGAATGAGAGACCTGCATGGTCAAGTATTGTGGGAAGCAAACAGGCATCAAGAAACTAGTATAAAGCATATTAAAGTAAGCATAAACAAGAGTGGAGTGTTCTCATGCTACTGACAAGCCTCTTTTTTCTTCTGCACAAATCACAAAGTCAGTGAAGTGCCCCTGATGAGACATGTTTACAGTGGAGACACAGTAGGTCAGGATTTTTTTGGACACAGTTGATTATTAGAAGTAGCCTAATTATGCTGGACATCAATATGAATGACTAATTCTGCAATTGATTAGCTAACCTAGCAAAAGGTCATTAGGCTCGCTGATCACGACTCTTTTTTTGTAAATAATCGAGGCCATCGTCTGCTGTCGCATTGATCCAGTTACGTGTGTGCGTGACTCAACAGGCCACTTGTTTCACTGTTCTGTGAAAGACCACTGCTGAGATATCCTTGCAGATTTATGTCCTGCCTCTCTTCTACCAGCAAATTTAAAGTCTTTAGCTTTAATATTGTGCAACAGTTGTCTGTGACCTTTAAGAACAGTTACTGAGTAATCACCTTCTGGCACAAAACACTGGTAAAAGTCAGGTCTGACTCATTGCAAGTCATATTGAATGAGTGCTGCATTCAGGCACAACAGACATGTCTCAATGGTCAAAAGTAAGTTTGGAAGTGGAGTGAGGGCTGCTATATAACTTCCTAAAGACTTAAGTTTTAAGTTAAACTTGATTGTGCTTTTTTCTTTTTTTGTTATGACTTAAGCTTCTCTATAGAGATGAGAAATAGAGATCTTTATAGCAAAAAAAGATGACTCTTCTAGCTCCCAAACGGCCAAGCACTGTTTAGATCAATGACTGGTATTGTGCACATATATCCCCAAAGCTATTTAATGTAATTATACTGGACCTTGTAATTTCAAAAATGCAATCATTTACTTTTGCTGTGTATAAAAATCTTAAATTATTTAACATCAAAAACTGTTACAGGTGTATTTAACATTTTATAGTTACTGAACAATGTTTTGTATGTTGGCAACTTGCACAACATACAAAAATCTCACAATGCAAAGTGTGATGTTTCCTGATTGTAATTAAAAATATGTCAAAGGATATTATTTTGCTTTATTTATTTCCAAAAATGTAACCAAAAAAAGGCTCTCTGTTGTGTGACACCAAATTCTGTTCTCAAATTTTATTAAAACTGCAACAAATGTTGTTGGATTACAAACTAATTTGTGATGCTGTTTTAGTCTCATCTTTCCCTTTGAAGTTAATCCCAGTGACTAAAATCCCTCATTTGGCTAAAAAAATAAATGAACAAAATTTAAAAAGGGATAGTAACATTAGTTTAAAGATGAAGAAAGTACTCGGACAGAAATGTTCTAATGTTCTGGTGAAGGGCAACTAAAACAGTTATCATAACAGGCGAACTATAAAACATGTTTCCTGTGTGACATGAATGCAGCAGAGGCCTGCAGTTTGAGCCAGCAGATCTTCATAAACAGCCAGTTCCTTTTTTCTTGTTAAAAAAATGAATGGCTTCACATCTTCAGCTTGACCTCACTGGTGACACTGGAAAGAACTGAAGCAAAGTGAGGTCAGAAATCTCCTCTCCATGAAGGTTTAGAGGATCACTACATGCATTCCTAAGACTCCCATGAGCATTGCTTAAAAAAATGAGTCATGAATGATGTGATTACTATATGTTGCTGCTTTTTCTTCCAAACACAGCAGGATAAAGGAGAGGAGGCATCAGGAGGGGTACAGTGCCCCGCCAGCCCCGCGCCCCCTAACAACCCCCCTCCCCCCAGCCGCCCCACTTACCGCTGGCATGTCATCGCACGGCACTGGCTTCGCCAGACCCGCTGTCGGACCAGCGAGGTCCTCCCGGTAACTACCAGAACCACCAGAACAAGCTGAAAAGCATCTGACTGCTAGAACACTGAATCAAACAAACACAGCCAACATGCAACACAGCTGTGTGTAACTTCAAATCACCAAGCAACAACCAAAAGAAAAGGATTTGTCAAGTTACAAATCACATTAGACTGTACTCAGATTTGTTGTTTCCTCTAAGCTCTACAAAGGGCTGGCAAGGACTTTTTATTTAGTAGTCACCAACATGCTTGAAATATCACAACTGTGATTTGCAATACTGAAAATAGTTACCAAGAAGAATTAATCATTTAAGTAAAAATAGCAGTACACTGAAAAAAATACTCACTTTCATGTACTTTAAATACTCAAGAGTATTAAGTACTCCTTTGCATCAAATTTTGCATGTTTAGAATATCTAGCATTATTGAAAATTTGAAATTTGATTAAGAAACATTGAAACTAACTTTAAAAATTGTTCAAGTTGTGCAATTCATGAATAAGATTATATTGATGTTTTTATTCATTTATTTTATTTTTATTAACATTAAACTCTATAGTTGCCATTAGCTCTCAATATCAGCTCCTATACCACCTCTGGCAAGCTTTGCACTAACATAGCAGCCTTGGCATGTCATACACATGCTATCTATCAGGTTCCAAGAGAATGTTTTTCATCCTCTGGATGTCTCAGTTAGTAACATCTCTAGGATCAAATTTATCAAGTCAGTCCTCTGATCCTTAGTGCCTTAGTTCTTGTACTATTTTAGCAGAAAATCCTCTTGAAAAATCTTGGCTTGGGCCAAACCACATTTATGAAACCAGCCTTTTATACACTGAGATCAACAATGAATGAAACCCATCGAAGTAGCAAACACATGATGATACATATGATTCAAAGTCCAACAAGTCTCAAAGGCACTTTACCTCTATGTAGCCTTAAACAGTTCACAGCCTGAAAGATCACCCAGGCAGACTGTTGGCTGACTCACATTATCTGTACACATTAATTTCCATTAGTTAATTCACTGGAGAACATTATTCACACAGACCTTTACATAGACGTCACTACCTACATTACACTCTCCAGGTCCACAACGCTCTCCCTTCTCAATGAGCTGCTGCTGGACAGCAGTGGATCCTCCACATGCAATGGGTGGAAGATATCAGAAAGAGAAGAGTGCCACCTGCTGGTCCGACCACTGTACTGTCATTAGTAACATGTTCCCTCTAAAAACAAAGAGCCACTTGCATGAAATTCACAGGGACTGAAGTTGCCCTTTAAGCATTGTGTGTCAGTTCAGTAGAAAAATCAATTTATTGGATTTTTTCCGTCTCACTTATTCAGACACTCATGTGATGATACAGTTGGAATACCAAATTGGAAAAGTCAGTGTTATATGAAGTGCTCACATTCCTCTTGTAGGGCAGCTTCAGCTCCTGTTGTTTTTAGTGACATCCTTCTCTCTATTTAGGTGTGTTCATAATCTGACTTTGGTCACTCAGTGATGTGCCACTCCTATCCTTTCTTTTCCAGTCGTCACCGCTAATAATTTAACATATGACTTTCTTTGGTCTTTTTTTCCTTACCTTAATTATTCCACTGTTCCTTTTGATGTTGTATTTGTACATTGTCTGTCTTTAATCCTGTAATATTTTCTTTCAGAAATATATCAAGAAATTTCCACATGAACTCACAAACTAAGAACTTACTTGTGCATGTTTGACAAGAAAGCAGTGTGAAAACCATCTGTCTGACTGTTCTGACTAACCTCATGTGCATGCCCTTAATTTTTTTTGTCCAGATTTCCAGATGTTCCTGCTCTGCTTTAAGCTTTTCAAAGGCAGCAGAGCAGAAATAAGTTCTTACGTGACATGTGCTGAAATAACACAGGTTCAGACCAGTGAACTTTGACTGTTGTGTTAAAATCTGACAAAAAAGATAGTAGAGTTAACATTAGTTAAATGTTGCCATTAAGCATGAATTTGTTTCTGGTATATCATCATGCATTTGGCTATAGATGGGAAACCTGTTTTATGTCAATACATCTTCTCTAAAATGCAGAGACAAGATTAGATTCCACAAAAAGTGAGCACTGCTGAAAAATATTATTTTCTCCAAGCCTTGAATCCAAAAACGTTTTGCCTGACATCAAGTGTGTTTAAAAACTGGAAGGTTTTGACTACATGGGACAGCTGTCATTTCTACTGAAGCCAGCTTGTCATCAATAAGTGTCTCTAAATTTTTAAAATTAGATTTTGGCAGTCTAGTAGCCAGGCTGGCTTGCAGGGATTCTCCCCCTCGTCACTGGGGCAAAAATGTTTTTTTGATGCTCTGATCATTTGCCCCGCCAATATTTGTTAAACACATAGATGCCTGTTAAGGTGGCTGTGGTTGCTGTGCTCTCTTTTATCCTTTATTTAAAACACCATCTTCCCTCACTCTTTATTGCTGATTTGTTCCTGGTCTCCGACACGCACTTAGGTAAATTATCTTTACTGTCTCAGTAGAGTGAGATACACTGAAAGAACATGGTATAACAGGTGTATTCATGTTCCAAAATGCTTTTTAAGAGGCACTCAAATTTACCCATAAATCTGAGATTAAAGTCATGAGGAGTACCACCCAGCCCTTCTGTATGAGGTCTTCTGTGTCTGTAGAGGGAGTCTGAAAAACAAAACAAAACAAAAAACAAAAACAAGATGATGTGATATGATGTGATAATAGTGTCATCAGGGTGATCACAGTTTGGACTTGGAGACAACAGTGTTTTTAATGAAAGCCAATGTCATAAACTGGCGGTGAAACTTTAAAGACAAGGTTGTTTACAGTAGGAAAAGGGATATTTTGGATCCAGTGTCTTTGGAACTCAAATTTAGACTTAAAGTGAGACCATCTCAACCTCTGTTGGAATAATTCTCACTTTTCAAAAAAAAACAAACTATTGCAGTGCACCAAATAGCTGAAGTACCCTTTAAATACACTCAAATGCATACAGAATGGTTGTATTTGCAAAATCTTGGATTTTTGTGCACAAAAAAAATGCTAAATTTAGTATATTATATACTTCCCTGTGTTAGGAGACAACATAAAGGTGCCTCTGTAAAATGCCATTTTTTCTGTCTGTGGTTTTGTGGCTGGACCTCCATTACCCAGCTTGTGCTGCTCTTTCATAAGTCTGGCAGCTTTAAGCTCTGACAGTGAAGGCACCCTTCACTGTGTGAGGAAAATGTGTTTGTGAGTTCACACTACTTATCTCCTTTCTATTTTAATTTTGTTCTTTCTGTCTGTCTCTGCTTGTCTTTCTCTGAAGGAGAGCTGTGAACAGCTGATGCCGGCAGGGGACTGGAAGGTATGAACTGATATGTGCATCGGTGCTATGTTGAGATTGAGCTCGCCTCTCTCTTTTTCTTCTCCTAACTTTTCTTATCAGCAAGTCTTGTGTGTTGTGTTCCCGCTGTCTATCGTCCCTCATCTTTCTTTGTTATCTCGTCATGCCTGCTCACTCCTGTAAACAAAAATGCTTGCCTGAGTCTGCACAAAGAAAAACGAGGGAAGGTGGAAGATGGATAGCTATGATTTAGCTAAGCTAAAAAATAACTACCTTAAGATTATCCAGATAAACCCGGGTTTTGTCGTGGAGTGTGTGTGTTCTCCTTGTGCGTGCATCCAAAGACATGCTGGTAATGAACACAGCTTGTGTGTCATGTATGTCTCGCTGTGTCAGGCCTTTGACAGGCGGGTGACCTGTCCAAGGTGTTTCTGTCTGTCACCCAATTATTGCTGAGGCTGGTCTAACCTTCAGAGACCTGGCACAGGAGATAATTAACTGATGGATGAAAAATGAGTGCTTGTCTGAATAACAGCAATGAGTCAGTGATTGACTGAGATTACAATTCATTTGTTCTCTCACACTAGAGTTTCAAGGTGTGCCATATTTCAGCTCTAGTAACCTCTGTCTTGATTAACAAAAGGTAATATGCTTAAGTATATCATGCCAGTACAAAGATGCTTCTGTTCAATTTTTGAACTAGCTTAGTTATATTCATGATATTTTAACAATGAGTCAAAAAGACCACCATAAGCTGTGCCAAAGGTCATAAGGCGTCTTTTAGTTTGAAGGGCTACTGAGCCAGGCTTAGCTCATATTATTAGCTGTACTTTATCAATTTCGACAATCAGTGTGCTAAGCTAACCCCTACATACCACGTTGAAATAAATAAAGGTGGATGACACATCTACTCTTCCTCCTATACAGAACAGGCAGTCAAAATATCTCTTACAGAGGTAATGTTGTGTTGTTCTGGTAATGTCATATTGATCCAGAGTCTTCACAGTATTAAAGAAGGATGGATCTGCTGTGTCGAAGTCCCGATCACAAAGCCGTCTGACTCAATCAGAGTTTAGGGTTACGTGTCAATCAGGATGTTGCACCCTCTGTTTCTTTAGAAACAAAAAGCTAATTAAAAGCAAACTTGTCAGAAAAATAAACAATTGGACTTTAACCAGTTTGATAATAATTGTCTAAAATATCAGACAATATCTTTGGAGAAATGTATTGCATTCTATTTATGTTTTAGCTGACATATGTCCCATCTGCTTACATGGAGGGGTGGGATTTATGACCAATACTGCACCAGGGGGGTATTTGAGAAGATTTGGTTTTCACTTTGTTGTCTTTCTTTATTTATGATGATCAACTACCAAAAACAGTGGTACCAAAAACTACTTTGTATAAAACTGTGACCAGTAACTTCCTGAAGAAGGGCTAATGCAAGCTAATGCTATGTACCAAAACAAACAAACAGCAAAGAGCTGCAGGAACTGATAGCAAAGCGTCAAACATGTAATGAGCTGAGAAAAGAGTTGAAAGAAGGACTCTGATTTTCACATTTATCATGATGAAAAATAAAAGCTAGCCTCTATTTCGTGTAAGTAGATGATTTTTTTTCAAGTTTTAACCATCAGTATTAAACATGAGCACCTGAACTCTCCAATCTATAAACTTTCATAAACCATGACGCCATCAGTTTGAGAAGTCTTTCAGGTTTTTTGAAGAAAAAGTTGAGCCTAACACATGTAACAACTCTGCTGCTTAATTTTAGTCAGACGTGTGCTGATTGTCAGACAGCAGAGATGAGACCTTGCTCATGAAGCACCTCTCTTTCACACCTAAACCTGACACTTCATATTCTCGGGAAATAACACCCCATTTTAAGAGCAGTGTGGTTTCTACTTGCTAGCTGCCTGTAAGATAAAGGACTCCTCATCCGTCTTTTACAGAATTCATTCTTGAATAAAATTAGTCTTTTTTTAAAAAACATCCATGTGTGTTAGCTTAACTGTAAAATTTGTTCCAGATAATGAAAAGCTCTCATTCTCCATTTTGAAGTGAGAGTCGAGCTCTTATTCAGTGAGGTAATATTTCCTCAAATGGTGCATTCACTTTGCATTTCTTAGGCACATTTTTGATTTGCATATAAAAATGTAAAGTGGAAACAGGAAAACTTTAAAAAAAAAAAAAAAACATTAAGTATTAAAATAAAGTTTGGAAGAGGTGGAAAAGCTGAAGTATTGACAAAAGGTTAATGCAACTAATTGCAATGGAGAAAGATTCAGTAAATAAATGATGATGAATAGAAATTGTATGACTTAAATCTCACTCAGGCTTCTGCCCCATTTCCACTGTAGAAATGTAAAAATAACAACAAATAAAATATCGGATATAAGCAGACTAATGAGGAGTTTCAACATTCCTTGAATAAAAGAAACAAACATAAATGCAAAATTAGATGGGAAACAACATCAGCTGTAGATTCAAATGTAAGACAGAGGTTTTGAAAAATCGTTGCAGATTTCGGGGTAATGTGGACACTGCAGGAGTGAGAGGCAGCAGATGGCTACTTTTTTTCTCAACATGTTATGACCTCTTCTTCTGCACTAATATAAAAACACCTGACTGAAAAGTTGGTGCCACCTGCTTATCTTGATGAGCCAACTCCTAATATTCTAATAACAGTTGTGAAGAGAAATACACATGAAATCTTTTTTTTTCTTTCAAAATTTATAAAACTGCAGTACATTCATATGGAAACACAGCTATTGCCTGATTCTTGGTCTCCTTTGGAGTTTGGAGAATTGTGTAAAGACTTTTTTGGTGCGTGTGTTGCTTTGTTCATCTGTATTGACCTTGGTATAGATGTGTGCACTATCTACCTTCTATGTTATTTAGCACGTTCATTAAAGAGCTCTTTAGACACCTCAGACTGGTGACTTCAGTTGTGTAGTTTTTTATAAAACCATGACAGGAATTTTATCCCACAGAAGATCAAAGTGATCAAAGTGAAATCCTCTCTGGTTATGTCAGGGAACTGCATGTGTGGAAGCACACAGCCTAATGGAAAAGCTCTGCAAATTTACTGAAATGAACTTGTCAGTTGTCTTTATCCACCTTTTATCTACTCTTTCTCTGCTAAATCCTGTTGTATCTTTCTAATATGGATCTTAGATCAAACTCCCTCCTGCCCATCGCTGGTCACCGACTGCTTGATGACAGAGATTACAGGTTTAAAATAGACAGAGTTATCCAGAGTCAGCACGGACGGACAGTGTTAGTTTCAGCTGTGGAGGAAAAGGGGGCGAAGTCACTGAGAGACAAAACAAAGAGTGACATCTGATGTTGAGTCAGCATGCCGAGTCTTCTGTCAACAGGAAAGGGGGGATAGATGGAGAGAAAAGGGGAGAGATGGGGTGTGTGTGTGTGTGTGTGGGTGTGTGTGTGTGTGTGTGTGTGTGCTGCAGTCAGCATGATAGTTACACACTAACACCATTACAGGCATGTGAATATGCACGTACCCGTCTCAGCCTTCAGCAAACTTAAGTATTGTTTTATTTTAGGTGGATTTAACTGCTGATAGGGGTTTTTTCTTGTTAGGGTTCTTATTTTATTTCCTGCACATTTTAAGCAGAGTTTTGCATAAGTGCATCCTCAGCTGTGGGCAGAGGAAGGTATTTCTTTCTAATTTGCAAATACTAAACAGAATGACAATAGTGGGTTATAGCTGGGTTTAAGTAAAAAAATATAATAATATGTTATATTGTTTTATTGTTCCATAATTAACTTGCTCTTAACTGGTTGGATTTTTACCCTTTATATCTAAAGCAATCCTTTTTAAAGTTGTTATTATTATGCATATCTCCCCTAAAAAAAAAATCTAGGTTACAAAGTGTTTTTCACAAGACAGCAAATTAAGAGCAAATATAAAATCTAGGCAATGCTTAGCTTGAGACTTGTAGTCAGCAGGGCAGTGTAGAAATATACAGTAGATGCCATATTCAGCTAGTGGGGTACATCTGCCAGTGCCATATTGTTCTCGCCTGTTTAAGTAGTGACAAAATAGCAGATTATTGTGCCGCTTTGGGTTGTTTCAGTGAAAGAACTTCTAAAATCAAGCAAAAGGGATTAACTTTATAGATCACAAGTTGTTTAAATGTATTGTATTTGATATATCAGAATAAGTTATCCTTCTTTTAGGTCAATAGCCTTAAATCACAAATCACAGTTTGCTTCCAAGAGCTTTTGAATCTTATCAGTGTACAACACACTGTCCTCACAGCCTCAGCCTAGTGCACAGTGCACAGGTTTCATTCACAGATACAATTTCTTAGGTCAAATGAAAACACAAAAACACAACTGAAGTTCTATCATGAGCATGACAAAACCAACAGGTGGCGATATAACTCTAACACTAAAGCCATAAGAGCCAATCAGTAGCATGAATAAAAAGCTATCCAAGGTAGGTTAAGTGCAACTGGAGGTTTGACCACTTCTTGTTTCAAACCTGCAAAGCAGGCGGTGGGAACTGTGTAGTACGATTGTTGGTTTGTGTCGTGACCTCAGTAGCACATTTTGATGTCTTTGTTCCTCAATA
Source organism: Acanthurus lineatus (assembly GCA_029814665.1). NCBI lineage: Eukaryota > Metazoa > Chordata > Actinopteri > Acanthuriformes > Acanthuridae > Acanthurus > Acanthurus lineatus. The sequence continues at coordinate 5,648,692 of JAPZDV010000023.1, read as the reverse complement.
TTCTGAAAGATTAACTGTACATTTATGAGCAAACAGGAAACAGTCATGTTAGTCAAGTTGACACCAGCTCTATATTGTTTCATTTAGAGAATGAGAACATGGCCCACGCCTTGACGTCACATACAAGTGACAACGTGGAAAAACTGTCGTCACAAGCCATAAAAGGTGTTTCTCTATCTACATGACAACATAGTAAAGGGAGTTTCTGAGTATCTACCCTGATGGGAGTTTTCCAAAAGATCTGTTTTTAGTTTCTAACCAAGCACCAGCTCTACAGGACATTTTGCATTTTTTACCACCACTGAAGGCTCTCCAACGCTGTTGGAAGGGGAGAGGAAGCAGAGTGATATTTAGTTTGTTGCACTCTGCAATCTTATCATTAGATGCCACTTAATCATACACATGGAAACTTTGAATTTGTAAAGAGGCACAGCTTCCCTGGACTTACGCAGTGACTATGTTAATGCAGCGCCTCAGCTAACAGCAGCAAGTGGATTTGATAAAGGTTAAATAAATAATAAGTGCAGAATGTTATTAAGCAAATGTGGTTTTCTTCATTTTGGACTCTCTGTCTCTTAGAATCAGCAAATTTGTTTGTTAAATTTGATGCAAAAAGATTGCAGTGATTTTGCTTTTCGGAAGTAAATTGTAAACGTAAAAAAAATGTGATGATTTTTATTCCTCTTAGTTTAGTCCTAAAAAGTCTGATACCACTCAGTATATTTTAAGAAAGGTGAAGACAGTGTTGCAACAAAGGTGTGCTGAGTCTCCTTTGATTCACCCCGTAACCCTGTTTAGCCTCATTGCAGCTAATTCATGCACAGAGGCTTTTTGTTTTTGCCAAAAGGCTGAAACAAAACAAGGTCACTGAGGAAAACAAAAAGACAGAGAAGCAGAAACCGATTAAAACTGGAGCAGTGGTGCTGATGAGAGACAGAGGGCCTTCATGCTAAGGAGTGACAAGACAGCCAACCAATCGTGAAGCAGGGGAAGCAACGTTCTGAGCAAATCATCTCCAGCCTGCCCAGCACCCTGTTTTGAGTGCCTATGGAGTGTGAGGAGAAGGGGAGGGAGGTGAGGAGGGGCAGGGCTGCAGCTCGGAGCTTAAGAGTCTGGGTGGGAGCAGTGCAGAGCAGACAAAGACACTGCAGCAGCCTGCAGCATCAACCACTCAGCTCCTCTCCTTTACAGCGAGTGCTCACCAGGACCTAGTCCCTTAAAACAGGAGAGGCCTGGCCGCTCGTCTGCCCGTCTGCACATCACAATCTTCCTCTTCTCTTCTTCTTCATCAGCTGACAGTAGCTTTACTGTGGAGCCATGCCTGAGTGCTGGGATGGGGTGAGTGGCAGGGATGAGTGTGTGATGGGAGGATGTATACTTTACATGCTGAGTATGTTTATGAGTCTATATTTGGATGCGGTGTAAGCTACGTCAAGGTGAATTTCTTGGTCTTTGCCAATTTTATGATGATGTTTTTTCAGCTACTTGTGTTTGCCTCTAAATGTTGAATTTAGTATTTTTTGCAAAAAAAGAAAAGAAAGAAAAAAAGAGAAGAAAAAAAAATTGCTGGCATTCAACAAAGGGCACCTGCATTACGATGTTAATGAGGGAATTGTATTGTCTCTGTGGTTTGTATTCAGAAGGGAAAAATGCAGCATGACTGGCAAATGATGGGTCATTCTTTGACTCTGGCCCACTGACACACTTCAGCTCAGCAGTATGGCAATGCGCAGATGCACATACCTCTGCGGATAAACACATGAGCATGTGTGCCATAGTATTTGTGTGTGTGTGTGTGTGTGTGTGCATGGATGTGTTAATCCCTCTGCGGTATTATCCACTTTGGAACCTTAAAACAGACAATTAAAGATGTGTGTGTGTGTTTAAGAGACGGTTTGATTCATGCAGCTAATTTTATTTGTTTTTGTTTCATGTGTTGCATTGTGACGTAGCTGAGATTTCTGCTCTTTGTTTGTGCTTAAATCATTATTAAATGAAATAAATCCATATATTTACACTGCTTTGGAGCATTAGTCATTTTATCAAAATTGGATGTCCACCTCCAATATGAAAAAAATGCGAATGCCTGTGTTTTCCCCTTGGACATGTGAAGGTCATCAGGAACCAGAATCTAGTCACTGAAAACAGACTGTGAACAAAGCCTCTGATGCTGTAACTGCCTCAAATTAGAATGCTGATTGCAGATAACACTGATGTTGACGCTGAAATAATAGAGAGATAATCTGGTTGGATTAACTCCTAGTTGCTGGTTGCATGACTCTCTGCTGCTGAAGGGACTTTGCAGAATTTTTAGCAGTTGGCTGCTGTTTGTTTTTGTGCTGTGATTCATTTGGGAGTTCTTTAAATCACTCGCATGTTATAAATAGCAGGCAGCTGGTGAGAAATTCTGCAGATTGACAGTGGCAGGTTAACAGAGAATTTTCAGTTTGTTGTTTCTCAGTGTGTATGAATGGTTTCAGGTGTGAAGGACAGTGATGTCGATGTCAGTGTGTATTAGATCTCTGTATGTAAACAGGAGATTCAGCATTATCGGCTTCAGAGCAGTTAACTGCCTAAATCAGGCATAATAATCCCAAAACGCCACTGTTGTGTGTGTGACAGTGTTTGTGTGTGGGTGTGTGTGTGTGTGTCTGTGTGCCTACATTTTGCAGCTCATGGTAACACATATCTCCTACCTCCATTTTGAGTTTGGCTGGCTCTGACCAACCGATGCTGACAAAATGTGGGTCATAACAAGAGAGATTTGGATGCACAGCAAGCCAAATTTTTGACGCATGTATGATTCCTCAGAGGTCTGTCTTTTCATTTTATGCCAATGAAAAATGTTTTAGAATCGTGTGCAACATGAGAAACAACATGCATAAAATAGACTCTACATTATTTTGATGATATGACTTCAATCAAAATACAGGGAATTTTTTTTTTTTATAATTTTGCTTTTTGAATTAGAAGCAAAATTTAAAATAGACAAAAATAGTTGTGCTCTGGTTAGTTTCCAGAAAGGGCACTAAAGATAAAAAGGGATGAATTTGGAGTCAAACGTTTTGGGCAGAACTCAGAACAGATGGGCAAAACACCCGGCCAAGCAACAGCCCCTCCAACATGAGTCAGATGAATCACACTGTTGTGATATGAGGAGAAATAAAATACCTCATTTTAAACATCCATTCAGATTCCCTCACATGGGTTTGTTTTTTGGTAGTGTTTGTCAAGTTTTAAATGTTTCCTCCCCCATTTTTTCCATTTTTTAAAAATCCAAACTGTCGTCAGAATCACCTTGTTTTGTGGATTAGTAATAGTAATATAACTAATACTGCTACAAATAAAATTGATAATAACATTTACTGTAAGATGCTATTTTATCTAATGTTCTTCCAGTTTTTATGTTTCTAAAAATAAATCTTCAGATTTGCTCCTTACTTTTCCATTTAAAAAAAATTCAATCAAAATTTGGTACAAACTCCTGTTTTTCAAATGTTTTAAAGATATTTGTTTCATCCATACATTTTAAATTCAAATGAGTTTTTGAGTCATAAATGAAAGTGACAGCATATCCTGTTATCGACTAAAACAATGACCTTGAGGGAACCATGCCAGTCCTCGTCCTTGGTGGAATGTGCTATGGAAATTATTTGTATGTCCCATATGTTTCTCCTCTTTTACTGTTTCCTGTGTGTTGCTTTCATGTGTCATTTGTTATCAAACATGAGATTAAGTCTGTATATGAAAACCAGAACACCCTGAAGAAGGAAATCTTGTATCTCAGAGGGACTTCATGGCTGAATAAGGAATAAATAAAATAAAATGAATCAGTGTTTTAAGTGTATCACTGTAAAAGTTTATTACATGATTATATTACACAATTTCATTCAAACAATCCTTTTAGAGCAAAATTTGAATTTTTGATATTGTCTTTCTTTTTGTTACTTTTAAAGCTATTGAATTCTATGTTTCTTAAAGCCATCCACTAGTCAATAACTGCAGAGCGTGACTTGCTTGGTCAATCCATTTCCAATCATTTATTGTCAGGTTTCACTTAGGTTACAGCCCACACTAATTAAAGACCTCGTTATCCAAAAGAGCCTCAGCACATCTGTCTTACTGCTGTGAAAGCTGTATCACTAATGATTAATGAGGAACAATCAAGCAGAAATTGATTATTGGCTCTTTGACTGAAGTTTAAACAGGTTAAATAATAAGTCTCCTGATGCCCAGAGTTCAAGATATAAGAATGTTTTGTGCCTCAAAAACATCTGATTACGGATCAGCAAGGTGTTTCTTTTCAATCTGTTCATAACAGCTGTTTATTGGGAGACAGTTCAGCTGGAAATTTTCATGCGAAAACAGATGAGTGTGTGTGAAACACCAGGTAAGCCAACATGTGTTTGTGTGTTTCACAGGAACATGATATTGAGACCCCTTATGGGATGCTGCACGTAGTGATCCGTGGGGCCCCCAAAGGGAATAAGCCTGCTATCCTCACCTACCACGATGTGGGACTGAACCGTGAGTATTCTCCCGATATATTTCTGTGTGTGTGCGTGTGTGTGTGTGTGAGCTCGGCTTGACTGATGTTCCAGGCTTGTCTGTGAGGTGTTTCTGCACTTTTCAGAGGTGATAATTGGCCTCAGTGTGGCATCATTCCATCCTGCCTGCGCTCGCACACACATGCATTTGTTTTGTCCTCCAGCAGAGGTTCATGTCACCATCGTCACGACTCAACATGACATTGCAACAGAGTGTATAATGGACCTTCTGGTCAACTTTGACTGCAGTTTAATCAGGTTTAAGCAAGTTAAAGCATTTTTTTTCTTTTTTTAGAAAAGATCTTGGTTAAACTTTAAATAACCACTTCCTTAAAACAATCAACCCTGAAAACCTGGCCATCCCTCCTGATTAGCCAGGTGTTAGGTCACTGTTTTAATTAAGATTTTTCATCACAACAGTTGGCAATGATACCAAAAAAAACATCTCAAGCTCCATGTTGAAGCAGAGTGTTGACTGCAATGATGTTCATATCAAGCATGTAGTCACTGCACACCCTATGTGGCAGCATTTAATGCAGGGTCAATGATCAATAATTTCATAAAGGGAGTAAAAAATGATTAAAACTCATATAGGGAAAGACTGATGGATATGCAGAGAAGAGAAAAAGAGGAATGAAATCACACTGAAACCAAATGAGGACATTTTGACTTCCAGTGTGACAAGTGGTGACAAAAAATAGAAAAGAGGAAGAGATGAGGAGGCAAATGGAAGAGTGAATGTGAGAGGCATCGATGAAATGTAGGTCAGAAAAACATCCCCGTCCTGCAGAGAAAGAGAGGGCGGGGCCAGCAGCACTGCGGCGCTGCCTTGATGGGTGGAGGAAGAATAGGGATGTGATCTGTGAACAGCTCTGCTGACTACAGATATCTGGCTTTTGTTGTTCGTCCCACTGCTTATTGGTGCCCTTTTTTCATTAATTATCAAGCTGATTATCTGATAACACAATAAACAACCCAAAGCAGCCTTCCTCATTCAAAAACAGACAAAAATAGTACAATAAAATCCAGAATTTAGAACAAACAAAAAAAGAAATCATAAAATAGTGACATATAATGAAGAAAATAGACAAAAGAAAACAGCACAGCAGGATGTTGTGTTGCTGCAGGATAACCTTGAGGCCGTTAGTATTCATGGCCAGTCAGTGAATCACTCGACTGAGATGCATTATCATACAGGATGGAGCAGGGAAGTAAGGGATGAAGGAGTCGCACTGAGAAAAGACATAAGGGAAAATTGGTAGGAAGATTTCAAAGACTCCCAATCAGCAGATGGCACAGCAGTCTGCCAGGCCTTGATTAAAAACACTGAGGAGAGAACAGGAGAACAGGAGGGCCTGAGAAAAAATAGAAAGTGTGTGATAGAGAAAGAGCAGGGGCAGGATTTAATATCCGAGAATGGAAAGAAAAGGGGTGAATTGTTTGAGAACAAAAAAAAAAGAAGAGGGATAAAAGAAAGAAAGGCTTATAGAGAGAGGGTGATAAAGAAATTGCAGAGGGGGGGAAAGTAGGTCATGGAGTCAGTAGTGCAGAGTGAATGTGCTGAGCGATGCAGTGTGTACCGAGGCGGGAGAAACTTCTTACCTCTGTCCTCACCCGCCATCGGCATTGTGGTGTACCTATAAAACTTCCCAAAATGGGTGCCAGCGTTGCAAAGATTAATCGGTCACTGCTCCTTCCTCTCGTGCTTTAATCTCTAACCCAGTTATCTGCTAATTGGTCCGTTTAATTAACGTGCTCAGCCAGAGCCCAAGGAGGAAACAATGCGAGGTTTCACCGAGTGCGACACACATGCACTGAAAATAGGCCAACTGCAAAGCCAGTGGGAGGAGGACGAACGGAGTGCCGACATCTATTATACATATTTCTATTTCAGAATGCACTGCTCCAAGTTTTTTTTTTTTTATGTTAGTTCAGTAAATAGAGCCCAACATTTTTAGGACAAATCCTCAGTGAGTCACTCATCTCATTTTGTTGATAAGACAGAAGCAGGAAGAGATGAAAAATAAGATGAAGAAGAAGAGATTGTTATAGTCCTAATTATAACCCGAAGTTAGAGTTATAATCCTCTTTATTTAAAAATGAATCAAAGGTCAATAAAGTGAAACATGTACACAAATATGAGATACTCTATTGTACATACATACCATACATATCAGTTATGACAAAAAACATTGATAAAAATGCTGTTTTAATCTATAAATATGTGCAATGTACCTTAGTTTTTGTTTCATTTTTTTAAGCCACAATAGTCATGCAGATAAAATCTGATATTTTGCAATATAAAATAAATCACATCATGGAGTAACTGAGAGAATAATTCATAGTGTCAGTCAGGAGAGGATTTTTCCCTCTGGCACAAGATCAGTGGTACAGATGGACACCTTAAAGGTCTGAGAGTGCTATCAATGCATATTTAATGGGATTACATTCCTCTGCTCTCTACTCTCCATCCTCTCCTTTCTTCCCACCTTCCCCTCACGTTTCTTCCACAATATTTCTCTGTCCTTTCCTCCCATATTGCTTTTGCTTATTTCCTCCCCTCCCTCTCTCTCCCACAGACAAGCTGTGTTTCAACACTTTCTTCAACAATGAGGACATGCAGGAGATCACCAAGCACTTTGTGGTTTGCCACGTCGACGCCCCTGGACAGCAGATCGGAGCGTCACAGTTGCCACAGGGGTACAAAACCTACACTCACACACACACTCACAAGAAAAAAATACAAATGCAATCAAGGGATCAGACTTTTTATAATTATTAATAGCTAAATAATTTAGGATTATATCAATTGGCTTGGTTTTAAGTCTTCCCAAGTGCTTTGAATGCATCATGATTATACGAAAACATAGACTCTTTTATAAACTGTTCAAACACACAGTTTTAGACACAATGATGACTTACAGACATGTCATCACTCTCCACAGGTACCAGTATCCTACTATGGACCAGCTGGCTGGGATGCTGCCCACTGTGGTGCAGCACTTTGGGTTGGTGCTCTTTGTTTTAAACTTACACATATTATACAGTTATTCACATCCATGATTTTAACAAATTGCAGGCAAACTATGTCCTCTTTTTTTCTCTACAAGCTGTCAAAGACATGGTGTTTTAATGACTGGACTGCAACAGCTGGTCCAGCACTACAAGTGTGCTTGTGCATGACCGAGTAGTTGGGTGCTGAAGTTACACCCCTGATTGGTCGAGAGTTTCTGCATAGAAATGAAAAGCTAGACAATAGTTATGTATTGTAACACTAGATTCTTTGACCATAGGCTCAGCCCTGAACACTTTACTTTTATGTCCCCCTACAATGCGCCACCACAGTCTCATCTTGTTTGTGAGTTTGAAAGAGACCACACAATCAGCTCCCAAAGACAACTCTTTTCTCTAGCTAATTCAAACCAGTTTTTAGAACAATTAAAATGATTTTAAAGATTTCTGCAGTTTCAGTTCAATTAATGAAAAGTACAAAAAACAGAAGTTATGATGTGTAAAAAAAACCAATAATACACTTCTTAGATACATTTGCAAGATTATTTTTTTTCCTCTGAATCTTTTGACACAGCGTGGCTCCATGGACATAACTTTTGTTTCACGAGGACCTTTTGTAGGTTGCAGAGTAGAAAATAACGAGAAAAGATGTGTCTTGCCAACAGGATGTAATATTAGCCTGAACGTTCAGTTTCAGCCATAGCTGAGATGTACAGCTCTGCACAGGCATGGATTTCAGTCTGTGCTGCCAACAGTACCACTCTGTAATGTCATACAAGGACATTAGATTGTAATAACACTTCTTTTATCAATGTAGCCTCCACACCTTTACTATTTACAATAATATATCATCATTTATTGAAAAGTATTGCCTCTAATTCATGATTATTGTTTTAGATTTAAGAGCATCGTTGGGATCGGTGTGGGAGCTGGAGCTTACATTCTCGCCAAGTTTGCTGTAAGTCACATGCTGTTTCTCCCACAATAAACTGCACTGCACACACATTATCTGTTGAGAAAAAGCCTATGGTGGATGAAGCATTCAGATACTCAGGGTTAATGTGCTCTGACTAATGTTTTTTCACCAAGATGAACTCGTCTCACTTGTGTCTCTGTGTCCTCTGCTCTCAGCTGATCTTCCCTGACCTGGTGGAGGGTTTGGTTCTGCTCAACATTGACCCCAATGGCAAAGGCTGGATTGATTGGGCTGCAACCAAGGTATCTGCTTCTTACTGTATACTTGAGTTTTTGGTGTGTTAAACATAGATTTCCAAATTTAGGTATCCCTTTTGTTTTTTTTAGTAATTTTTCCCTGTCTTTCTCTCTTCCAGCTGTCAGGTCTGACCAGCGCTCTGCCAGATACTGTGCTGCCACACCTTTTCAGCCAGGTAAACTCATGATTCAGAGATAAAACTGAAGAGGGATTTTTTTTCGGTTGCTATTCCATTTTTGTTACTTCTTAAAAAAAGAAAAAAACATGGCAGGGTTGCAAATGTTCTGAGCCGATTTGTGTGTTTGTCTGCAGGAGGAGCTGATGAGCAACACAGAGCTGGTGCAGAGCTACAGGCAACAGATCAACAACACTGTCAACCAGTTTAACCTGCAGCTTTTCTGGAACATGTACAACAGGTGGAGACAGACATTTTCCTACTCACACCTGCACGCCACAAACGCACAAACCTGGTACACTTAAACACACCAGCACTTTATCTTAACTTTTTTTTTTCTCCTTTCAGCCGGAGGGACCTGGAGATGAATCGCAGTGGGACTGTGATCAATGCCAAGACCCTGAAGTGAGTCTGCAGACACAGTTTCATGATACAATTGTATACATAATTCCAGTTAAAAAAACTTGTAAATTCTGTTTGGACTTTTGATTTTATATATATTAACATTGGATACACTCCAGACAGGTCCTCTATTCATTAACAATCTCATCAGGAGAATCAAAAGGTCAACAATTCTGATAACTGATCACTTTTTTTTTTTTTGCCCAATTTTTAATAAGAAAATACTGAAATGTGAAATTCAGTATAAATACTATACTTTGGGATTGTGGGCTGTTGTGGAGCAATATCAATTATAGCAATACTGTGAATAATGCACATGAAAAAATCATACTAATTCTCAAATAACAGACACAATTCTTGCTCAAAATCAATATCGAGTCTCCTCCAACCTCTTCTCTCAATATCCTCAATGTTCCTTTAGGTGTCCTGTGATGTTGGTGGTGGGAGACAACGCCCCTGCTGAGGAGGGAGTGGTGAGTCACTGCTCCTCCTGTCCTTTTTTAACCCACCTTTTCTGAGGGCTCCTCCCCTTGTTCCTTCCTTGTTCAGTGTTTTGTACTTGGCATGCAAATCCAGTTAGTGACTGTTTGTCCTCATTTAGTAAAACAGAAACAGGTCAGCCAGCACAGACCTGGTTCACTACATCCCTGCTGCACCCCAAGGGACTCTGTCTGTGTGTATGTGTTAGTGAGTGTTAGTGAGTGTTTGTGCGTGTGTGTGTGCGTATACGTGCATGTTCTCCAGGGGCCAGATGGCCTCGCTCTGTCTCCCGGGTTTCCTAGTTTGAAGTGGCCCAGATATTTATGCTTCTGCACCAGTTAATCTGGTTCAAATTTAAATCAAATCACTCTGTCAGATGGAGGGATGGGGCTGAGGTATACAGAGGGAGGGTGGTGATGGTGGTTGTGGTGGGGTGTTATAAAACATCTTGGAAAGAAAGAGAGATGGAGAGATGGAGTATGACAGAGGAAGCAGTATGACAAAGCAAAGGTTTTTTTTATGGGTTTATTGGAAGTGACAGATGGAGGTCATGTTAATATTTTATATCCGTTAATATGGCCAGTTGATGCTGCAGTGTTTGCCTCCAATTATGTGACACATTCCTCTATACCCAGTGGGCAGAATGAGAGAGGAGCAGAATACTTGAGACTATAATAATTCTGACGTACATAGATTTTAGACTCACATTTGCTTCTCCTGCCACTCATTTGCAAATGTCCTGTTGTAAATTTGCAAATCTGGATGCGATTTGAAATAATTGAAGCTCATTTATACAATTCTTCCTTACAAGAGCTTTAAAGAAAACCATTTTGTAAGATGTACCATCGACATAAATGCATTTCTGTAATGTCTCTATATTTACCATGCTGGAGCAGTGAAATATGTAATTTGGTAATCTGTGTGAGGGATTAAAGATTAAATGTAGCTCTAAGCAGGAGAGAGCAAAACCATGTTTTGTGTGTATGGCAGTGCGTGTCTCTATGTTGTCCATGTGTTTGTGTGTGTTCACAAGTGTGAGTCGTCATGTTTACTGCTCTGTGTGTGTGTATGTATGTGTGTGTGTGTGTGTGTGTGTGTGTGAGCGCACTGCGGCTGTACGAGTGACTCATCTCTGCAGCACACTGCAGCTTCTGGGTCACTCACATACACATGAACTAATATAGTCTTCATGTGTGAACTACACTTACAGTGCATCCACAGGTCCTGTTCATAAGTCCTGACCATCTTTAATGCTTATAAAGTTAGCATGTTTTCTTCTTTCTGCTGCTGCAGTTAAATCAGTTCAACCTGCTGTGTTTGTCCTCAAGGTTGAGTGCAACTCCAAACTGGACCCCACCAACACCACCTTTTTGAAGGTAAGCTTTGTTCTTACCTGACCCACAGTGAAAGCATCACTGGACTTAAGTTTGATTTGTTGTGCACGCATAACTTTAGTTTAGATTATGCAAAATTAGCATAAAAATAAATACATTAGCATTTGTATTTTAATGTACTGATTAACTGGAAACAGCAGGTGCATTTTTATTACTGCAATAAAAACAGCAGGATCATTTAGAACTATGAGCACTTCAATGGATGAATACACATTTTTAAAAAAATCATATATTTCATTGTAGCTAAGTTTTCTAATTCTTAAATACTGTATGCAACAGCATATCTGTAGTGAGGTAGATGTGACAGAAGAAGAGAAACAGCCTTTACTCCACTTTCTGTAGATTGATCATAGCGTAGTTTGTAAAATATTATTCAGCAAAATGCATGTACACACTTAGGAAATAAATGACAGTAACAGAAACACAAAAGAGAATTCACTATAATCAAAAAATCCTGGTAGCAGTTAAAGTCATTAATTCAACAAAAGATAAAGTTATAAATCTATAAATAAAGTTGTAAGTTATTCTGTAATTAGCACATCATATTCAGCACTAGATGTGTGATTTCTTAACAGGTACACTTTCAAAACTTAGAGGAAAAAATGGCTACATTTTGGAACACCCAAACTTCCAGTTTTAGACTTGTTAAATACCTCATTTACACCAAAATTATAAATTACAAAAGAGCAGACTATTGCTGGCATAAAAAGGCAAGAATATAGGGTCTGTATCTGTGATGGCTGAGAACTTACAGCAGTTTGGTTCATTGTCGTTCTCTCCTCTCGTGGTAGATGGCCGACTCTGGTGGACTTCCTCAGCTCACACAGGTAACAACATCCACAGGCTGCTATACAATCAGATGAGATATAAAAGTTCAGAATGACCACACCATCCATATTAGACATTTAGCTCCAAATTCAATTAACTTTAAACTCTGACTTGTTGTTTTCCAGCCTGGGAAGCTGACTGAAGCCTTCAAGTATTTCCTGCAGGGAATGGGCTACAGTAAGTAACCATAAAAAAGACAGTTGTGGATTGGAGAGGATGTGATGTTTTTGTCTTTACCCTTGCAATAATTTCTTCAAAATATTTTTTAGCTGTCATATTGTAGTAGTGCTTCAGTGTGATATTGTCATGTATTTAATGCAGAGGGACATGCGTTGTGTTAATCTTGCCCTCTGTCTCCCTTACCCGTTCTCTCAGTCGCTTATGTGAAGGATCGGAGGTTGAGTGGAGGGCCAGGTACTTCCTCCTCCCTATCCACCTCTGACCTTTTATTGCTTCCCTGTTCGATTACATCGGCATTTTAAAATTTATTTTAATTTAATTTGGTTGTTGAAATATTTTGGGCTTTTATGAAATAACTTTTTGACTTTTTTATAATTTCTGTTTTATTTTATTTTTTACTACCCCAAGGACATTTAACCCCCCATCTTTGTTTTATTAAAAATTTTTTCCTCCCATGGAAAAATATACTACCCTCCCCTTCCCCCTATTCCTTTGCCATTGCATCTCCAATACTGCTCTTTGCATGGCCTTCAGCTTGCTTTGAGCAAAGCCACATGGACTAAGTTTGTAAAAATGATCATGTCTTTAAATACTACTAACATTGGAGAAGTAATAGTTCTGGCATTAAAGGAGATTGGGCAGCAGAAAACTAACAGAAAACTAGTTTCAGTTTCTCATAGGCTCCACCCTCCACCAGATTCGATGTATATAACACACTCCTCCAAAAAAACGCACCAAGTGTAATTTGCATATACCTAAAAGTCTAGTCATAAGGTGCCTATTGAATATATATTTCTCACACAGTAAAGAATGCAGTGTTCTGTAAAGCTACCTGCAATCCTTCCAGCTAGCAGTGCAGGAGTGACAGGGTCAACAGGTAGAGGCCTCTGCCTTTGCATATAGAACTAGGGTTAGAGGTTTGAAGTGTTGGCATACCAGTAACAGTTCCTGAGGCTTGAAGAGGCTGTGTCAATTTTCCCTCAAAGGCCGCACACCGCCAGCTTTCCCAGGCAGTTGCAGGAATGCATGCGTGCTGTTCGATTCCAGAAGAGGGCAGAGACTCTTTGAGATAGAACAGGATATATATATATATATACATAGAGCTTGAAGTCTCTTTATTGATAATGGAATCAGCTGTAGTTAAACAATATCAACTCCTACTCCTCGCCTACTTGCTTACTTGCTCTAATACAAATAACTAACTGATTGTATTACTCAGTCAATAATATGCCCGTAATCTAATTTCATAATAATGAACTTTGACTCTTAGTAGAAAAGTTTATACATATATTTTTAAACATACATTTATACATAAAATTTATTCATATATGTATGTGTTTATGCAACAGAAACTAAACTGAGAGTTCCTTCTGTGCATGGTGCTGACAGTTTGTTTCTGACACATTAACAGCTTAGATGAACAACCTCAACCATTCATGGCTATTGCAGAAGTCAGCCAGTTGCTTTTTAACACCAGCTACACACAGGAATATTCTTCAGTTGTTCACATTGGCATGTAACCCCCCCACATCACCCCAACATCAACTTATCACACAGTTGTTTTACAAAATGTAATGCTAAATTGTTTCCACGTCCCCTCCAATCTTCCCCCCTCCCCCTCCATCCAGTGCCCTCCGCCAGTATGACCCGCCTGGCTCGCTCCAGGACGGCCTCCTTGACCAGCGCCAGCTCCATGGATGGGTCCCGCTCTCGCACATGCACCCACTCTGACAGCACCGAGGGAGTCGGCACCGTCACCCAAACCATGGAGGTGTCGTGCTGAGTTGAGTTGAGCCAGCCATAGAAAGGGGGAAGGAGGGGGTAGAGGGATAGAAAGAGAGAGACAGGGAGGTATGATTGCAAAGAGGAGACGGGGATAGACAGGAAGGAAAATTCCCGAAAAAGCTGGACCAGCTCTTTCTATCTTTATCTATCTCCTTCAGATTCCTTCATCTGCCATCTTCTTCCCTCCTCCACTGTAAAATACCATATGTATTGCTACTAAACCCCCAAACCACTCTTGTCACCCAGCACTTAAAGATTTAGGCAACTGTTTTTGTTCTCTAAGTGTCATTCTTGTGTTTGCTAAGTGTTTTCTTATTCTTTGCTTGCACCCTTTTTGGGCGCGGGGGGGGGGGGGGGGGGGGGGGGGCGGGCGCGGGGGCGGGGG
>JAPZDV010000023.1:5617631-5629092 GCA_029814665.1 Acanthurus lineatus | reverse complement strand
CTGTGGGAGACGCTGGCTGGATACTTTCAACTGCAAGGATATATGGACAAAATAAAAAAGGTTTTCGACAACAGAATGTGTTTTCAGGATGCCAGTGTCATGTTTTCTGAAATGTTCTATACTGTTTGCACAGTATACCTGCACACAGTAACGAAACGTTCGAGTCATGATAGTTTAATATTAAGGGTCCAGTGTGCAGGATTTTAGAGGGATCTGTTTGTAGAATATGGTAGAAATACACGATTATATTCATAAGTTTGTTTTCCTTGGTGTGTAATCACCTGAAAATAATGATTGTTGTGTTTTCATGGGACACCAGAGTCTGCCATGTTGGCCCCCCACAAACCAAAAATTGGCTCTAAAGAAGGCCTTTTTTCATTTTTCAAAAGATTCTCAGCCATTGTAGGCTCTCTTGCACACTTGAAATAGGAGGCTAGGCGGAATGATATTCATTCACATGCAATCTGCAACTTCACCGTTAGATGCCATTTAAATCCCAACATACTGGACCTTTAAGAATCGTAATTGTTAAATCTAACGAAAATGTGTCTTTAAAGTAAATGCTTCTAACCAGCATCACATGGCTCAGTACCACTGCATCAACATTATTTGTGAGGTCAAAGGTGGAATTGGAATAGATTCGATCAAGTCTGACTTAAGTACCACATTTAACTTTGTAAAATGTTGCCTGTCAAGTTAAGCTCTCACCTGTTCCTGCAGGGAGTCCAAAGATCCTCGACAGGACTGAACCTGCTGCAGAGCAGCCTCGTACCTCACAGCAGGGAATAACCACTGGTTAAAGTCCACTGCACACACACAAGAGTCATCCTTCTTCTGTCCAGACACATGGTGAGTCTGGCCATCAGCCTGCAGCAGTGTTGGAAAGTGAATAGTTATTGTTACATGGAGTTTTATGATTACTCTTCAAAATAAGTGTCACAACAATAGTCAAAAGTAATGAAATGCAATAAGCGACAAATTTTAAAAAAAGTTACTAAAATATTTGTGGTACTTATTATGTTTTTAACAGGATAAATCATAATCTGTAACCTGCTACATCAGTGAGTCAACCTAATACTGCCCTGCAGTCACATATGTACATATGCAAAACATTAATATTATATATAGAGGCTTTCCTACTACAGTAAAGAAACTAACAAAACAAAGAAACAAAAAAAGTAAAATGCCTCAGTCTACTGTCTTTAGCTTCCACTTGAATTCTTAATTTACAAAGAAAGGATATGAAGTGTAACTCACTGATGGCAGCAGTAGGAGCAGCAGCAGCAGCAGCAGCATGTTCAGAGAAACGAGTGGTGGACTGATGAGGACAGAAGCTGTTGGTGCTGAATTTACTTCATTTACATCAAGACACACTTTGCCGACTTGTGTCTTGTCCCAAGTGAGTCACAAAGGGTCACAAAGCCATTCATGTGGATATGAAACTCTGAAATTGTCAAACTGTGGAGTTCCACATAAGTTAAAACCAACACAGGAGTTTCCTGTGTTTCCACCCTTTCATCATACAGTGGTTATCACATCCTCTTTCACATATCCTCTACAGTGACGTTTTTAACATGTGTGTAACATATTAATGCAGCAATATATTTCATAAGATAACTAAAAAGTCATCTTCCTTCGCTTGTTTTTGTTACTGAGGACATTTGGGAAAAATAGTTTGAAGAAACAAGAAACATGGCCATGCAGAGCAGGCGACCCCCCACAGATTCTAGATGCAGTAGCTCCAGACCATTTCAGACATATAAAACAGTCATACAGAGAGCGGGTTAGGGTTGACCCCCCCCCATAAAGGCTG
The DNA here is from genome assembly GCA_029814665.1 of Acanthurus lineatus. NCBI lineage: Eukaryota > Metazoa > Chordata > Actinopteri > Acanthuriformes > Acanthuridae > Acanthurus > Acanthurus lineatus. The sequence continues at coordinate 5,627,279 of JAPZDV010000023.1, read as the reverse complement.
GTTATGATTAAATAGGTGTCAGGTAATTTGAGTTTCAGTGCTTGCATTTTGTTTTACTTTTATGGTGTTAATGTATTTGTACATTTTTATAAGGAAAACACTTGTAGCCCATTTCTTTATTTTCATGCAGTGTGTCTTTTGCCTACATACAGTCGATAAAATATAATCAAAAAATCAGTAATAACAATAATAAATACTTTAGGTATCAGGCTCATCTTTTGGGAACAACCCAATGAAAACTGGTGGCATATTGTATGATCACTGTATTGTCAGTTATGTTGAAAGTCTTCCTAACTTAAAAATTAGGTCATTTAAAAACTGTGTTGGCTGTACAGCTTCTTAAACATGTAGGATCCTGGGAAAGCAGAAATGCAACTAAAGAGAGAAGCACAGAATAAGCATGGACAAAAAATGAAGACAACTGTCGGAGCTGTCCAGATCCAGATTTGGATTTACTCCAGCTTTTCCATTTTATTATGTGAAGCCAAATTGTAAAACAAATAAAAATAAAAAATCCACACACATGCATGCGCTGTTTCAGTCAGCCCCCTTTCCTACTCCTTTTACAAAGAAATTTTTGTTTTTATTCACACAATGCATGTAATCAAACAATAGATAGAAATCAAAAGACCAAAAGGTTAAAGATACTGCTCAACTGATTAATAAACTAAGCTAAGCTAAGCTGTCAGGTATCAGGGTTTATGCAGAATTAGCAACTTGTGTTCATCTGACTATTCAATGGATTTTGTCAGTCTTAATATACTGAAGGCCCATGTCACCAATCTCCACAGGCACACAGTGAAGATTCAAAATTTAGTCTTCAAGGAGCAAATCACCAAAAACTAAAAATGTAGGTACTTATTTACCATTCCATTAAAGGAGTCTAGTCTGCACAAAATTGCCCTAGTTATTAAAAACCACATTGCACGTAAAACAAAAACCACAGAATTAAACATTTGAAAATCATTCTAACTGTGGACTTCTCAGGAACTATTAAATGCCAATTGATCACTTTCTGTTCCTGAATCCTACAACCACAGAGTCACTGCTGCACTCTTTCAAATTTTGATTTTCTTTCAGCTATCCAGTCAAATTACTGCAGCCTGAAGCGCCAGTAACCTCCAGCCTCCTCACACTCTCTACTCTATCTGAGCGGTGGGGAAAACATGTTTTCAACTTAAGCTGAGATGTGATCTGCTTTCTGAAGGCAACATTTGCTTCACATGAAACACTGCTAAACAGAGGGAAATAATGTCACTAAGCAAACCCGATGTGTTTTATGCTCTATCTATCAAAAAGATATTTACTTTTTACTCTAATGACTATGGCAATGGTCACTACAAGAGCCAGGAGCACCAAAGAGTCATAAAACCTGAGACTCCTTGGTCAATTAGAAATGAAAAAGCTTCTTGGGTGTGAGGCAAAACTTATGTGATTGAAAAAACAAAATTCAGAGCAGTTTACAGACCAACTTTCTCGATCAGCTTTGACTAACTGAACTTGTTGTAGTTGTATGGGGCATAATGGGGCATATTTATTATTTTTCATATATATATATTCTTTTTTCTTTGTTGCCTTGCGTGCACTAAAGTTAATGCCCTTGCCTGCAGCAGTTTTGCATCTAGATGACTCATTATGTGCCACATTGTTGGAAATGAAGTGGTAAAAGGTATAGCAATGCATGTGTATGTAATACTATGTTCATCTTATCTGATGAGAACAGAAAAATCTTACATACCCCATTTTTCATGTTTAGTTCGTCTCTCCACTTTTATTATGTGTATTTCAAACAGAAAAAAACAGTTTTATTCCAGTGATGGTACTGATGTCAGGGTTACAGAGCAAAGATTACTGAATGACTCTCAAACAAAACATCTTCAGAAAGTGTAAATACAGACTTTGGGAATTGTTATCAGCATTATTCATTTATGAAAACAAAAGCTTGTATGACACCATGTTGAAGTCACTGTAGGTATATAACATCTCGTCCACAGGGCTGTAGTTCATGGAGTAAATGTGAGGAGACATCTTTTTGATGAAGATGCCAACGTCGAACCTCTCTTTCTCTGTCCTGGTGTCAAATGCATAAAAGATCTCCTCCAAGTCTTTGTTGACATAGCGGGTTGCATAGAGAACGCCGCAAACCATAAAGGTGTTGGACACTGCTTTCTTGTATACCGAAGTGTGCCAGGTTTGGCCAAGTGTCGGCGGACTGCCCTCCTCCACCTTGGACAACACCAGGTTGCCAAAGTCCTGGTTGGTGGTGTAGATCACCCAGACGCCTGACTCATCTGTCGCCAAGTCCAGGTCGGTGAATGGGTAACAGTCATCAATGTGGCAGAAGTCAGACTTTGAATTATACCTGACAAATGGAGGATGGAGGTGATTTTTTTGGCAAATATTTCATGATTTTTATTATTTTTCATACAAACAGGGCAGTAAGTCTAGTATCAGTAACACCTATTACAATGACAAAGCAGCATACCTGGTGCCTTTGGGCAGTTGTAAGTTGGTAACACTTTTAGCAGTGAGGTTAAATCGACAAACAGCATCTTGGTTGTAACAGTTGTAGTACAAGGCTTCTCCGTACATCACAACATTTGGACCCTGGATGGTGTTGGTGGTGGGGTTGGAGGGATGGATCTGAACATTTCCTGGAAGAAGAAGAAGAAGAAGAAGCAGGAGAGGAGAAGAAGTAAATTAAATGTTGGTCTTTGAGCTCCAATATTATTCAATTTTATTGTTACTGAACTATAATAATAAAGATTCTCAAAAAATGCACAGTAAACTCCTGTATAAGTATCGTTTGGTAAAAGATCAGGCAGCGCTCAAGTTGGTTTTTCTAACATTTTCACTGAAAATAAAACTAGAACTCAAAAGGTGTTTACCTGGGACGCTCTTCCCAACAATGAGAGAGCTCAGGCTGGAGTAGAGACGAACATAGTGGGCGTATTTGTCGCTGGAGGTCAGCGCTACCATCCAATACCAGTTCTCCTTGCCATCCTCTGGTTTTGGATCCCGACCCCAAGCTCCGTATTTGAATCTGCCAGGGTACTCTCCTGCTGTGAACACCCTTGGCCCAGTGATGTTCATAAATTCACTGTGGGGACATTGAGCTTGGGAAAAAAAAAGCAAAATGCATCAGAGAATGAAATTGTGCAGTTAAAGGGAAACTAAGTAGAGCTATTGCATTAGTGAAGCCTCCAGTTACTTTCTAATTGAGGTGATTGGTACTTAGAGCTTCCCACGGTTCATTTACACCCTCCATTAACCCTTAATGGGATTTAATAAGAACCAGAATTGCCTCTAATTTTGAATGGAATTGTCCTGGAGATAAGTCACTTCTGATTTTGCTCAGGTAAAACATTAAGCAACTCATTATGAGCACATATGACATCAGGAAGACCAATCGGATTCTGTTTGTAGACTTATATCAAGTGAACTAAAGAAAGAAGCATCTGTTACATAACCAGGATAAATTTTATTCATCTGGTTGTGTCCAGTTGGAATTAAAGACAGATAGACTATAGACTCACCATGTGGAAGCAGAGTGGGTTGGGAGGTGGGGTGAACTCCGTCCCTGCACTGGTCCAGGGCTTGCTTTAGACGCTGGTTGTCTTGTTGTCTCTTCACCACCTGCATTGTGTCATACGTCTCCAGCTCCTCCATCTCTGCTCTCAGGCCCTCCAGCTGAGGGAAGGCAGCAGAACAGGCAGTCGATATTTAGTCAAAAAAATACTGTTTGTACCATAAATCAGATGAAGACGGAATAGTATTCAGACATTTCAAACCTTGCAAACCGACAACAATCAATAGGCTACCTACTCTGATAATACGGCTCCCGCATTGACTTGTTTTTTCAAAATAAAATAGACTGCATGCAAAAACTAGAACAGTTTTAAAACACAAAGAACATTTTGTTTTTGTGCCTGTTCACAGTGAATTCTTGTAGATACAATACAAAATATTAGAAGCCACACACAAAGGTGGATGTAGTTTCTGATGAACACTAAATAATACATGTAGAGTCAGAGCAGACCCTGCGACACAACACCTCTAGTTCTCCTTATGTTTGTGTCAAAGTTTCGTGTAAGTTACATTAACTGCTATGCAGAGTTTTCAGTGTGATGACAGAATGTTTCTAATGCAGCGAGAACTGCTGCCTGCCAGTGTCACTCTTTATGCCACCAGATGGTAGCAAACGCTGGTATTTTTACATTGTGCCTTTAAATTATAAATACTTTTTTTGTTCTGTTTTTGTTCTTCCTTTTCACTGGGGGTGGGGGGTCGGGGGTAAACAGCATGCTGCCATGGGTTTAACAAAGAGGAAAAAATGATTAGAATAGAAAGAGATGACATCTCTTTTATGCCACTTTGATTTTGATGCCGTCCTTAGACTGTACATCACAAGTCTACTAATACACTTAAAAAATTTGTAAATCAATGCTGTAATCACCAGGGCATCATAATGATGTCAGTGGAAGTTTATTTCCTAAGTCTCTGACTATGAAAATATAATATATGATATTCCTCCGTCCTGGTTCATTTAACTATTGTGTCACTTAGCATTCTCAAGTTGACAATTGGTTACAGAAAATAAAAAAATCATAAAGTATGAGTTTATTAATGGCTCAAACAAATTAGCCAATTCATAATAAACCTTTTTTATTTTTTAGTCACATGTCATGCTAAGCCACAGTCTATGTTAAGAGTTATGTTTCATTACAGTCTGTGTTATGAATTTTAGATGATTTCACTCCATTTTCTCGACTGAAAAGCTCTTTTTGAGTCTCTCATCAAAGTTAAAGGCAGGGGTCTTCATTATGACTCTCATGTCATTTCAGATTGGGGGGCTTGAATGACTGTTACATGTTACAATACCTGAAGGAGAGCAGTACAGGTGGAGCCAAAAGGATATCAGTTTCACTGAAAGCCATATGTGTTTGTCATTCAATGGGATGGTAATTTAAAAGCATTAATAATAGCATATTTGTAATGTCAAGTTGCATTTTTGTTAAAAATGACAAAAAAAACAGTCTACGCTTTGAGCAAACTTGCAAACAAACATTGCCCTTTTTAATTATGTTAGTGTTATGCAGCTGATGCCAGTCATTGTGTGAATTTACCCATTTAGTGGTGTTTGTAGTTAGACGCTGGTGGTCCTCGGTGGTGCCGTTGAGCCTGTTGATGAGCTGCTTGACCTCCCTCAGTTCATTCTCTATCACATATAGGCTTAGAACTGCATAAAGCTGTCCATCATCTTCCTTCTCCAGCATCGACACATCTTCTTCCAGCTGGGGCAGACGTCTCTCCAATCCCATCAACAGACCCTCCAACTCCATAGTCTGCAGAGAGAGCAGGTAAACATCTGTCAACATGAATGCATTGTCTACATATAACAGTCTGTTTTTCTTTCTATTCTTTCTATCATTATTGTAATTATGATTTTACAGCTTCCGATGGAAGTTCTATTCTTTGCAGTTTGGTTGAGGAATTACCATAACAAGTTACCTTCTGTGGGGTGAAGTTGGTGTTGCATTCTGATACATCCATCTCCACTTTTTGGAGTTTGTCATAAGGGAATGCCTTCTGTGAATTAGTTAACTCACAGGAACAATTGGAAGGTGCCTGAAATCAAGAAGGTTAAACACCAACATAAAAACTACTACTTCCATACTTAAATAAAGGAGCATGCTGCAAAGTATTAACATTTTAAATGGGCCATGGGTGATCAAAGTTCTTTTAAAACAGAATAATAATTACTTTTGTTGACTTACCTGTTGGGTGAGGCTGAACAGAGCACACAGAGGAACGATCACATACAGCCTCATGGTGGATCAGAGAGCAGAGCTGAATGAAACAACCCCTGTGCACAGTTTGAATATGATTTTAGCTGCAGCTTAAAACTTATGAACACTCCCACTAGTTCTGCATGTGAGTGAGTGAATGTGTGCGTGTGTTTAGTGTTAGTTACGCATCATGTTTCTGTTAGAATGTAATCACTTCCTCCTTGTGGTGAAGATTGCAGCACTACAGAATTTTTTTGTAAATGATGAAGGGAAGCATCCCCCTACATCCCCCACAACTTTAAACTATATGTTGCGCTTTTCAAGATAACTCACATGCACAGATTGCTGTGTGTGAGGAAGACTGGATGTGATGATGATGAGATGAAAAACACATGGAGCTTAACTGAAGTCCTAGTTGAGCAAAAACCAACAAAAAAGCGTTTAAAAGGATAGCATAAAATTGAAATAGTAACATTTTGTCTCGCTTTGGTGTGAAAAGTAAACATTTTAATTCTACAGTTAAGTAAACAGTAACCAATATGCAAAGTCTTGTTAGACTTAATTGAATAAAATGTACTGAAAAACACTTTGGGTGAACAACTTGGTTCAGTTTAGGAAGAAATCATAGTTTGTATTAAAATAAGTTGGTAATTATAAATAAGTTAGGTTGCGTATTTAAGTTGAACTGTGTTATGTCCATGACCTAATGATGTAGCCAGCTGTAAGTGATATGAGTTAAGGAAGTTAACCTGTACTTACAAGGTGTGATCTCTGTGACATCTCTGTGATCTGCGATCTCAAACACCATCAGTAGGACATCAGATTTATTTATGAAAGTGAAGTTCAGTCACCTTCAGCAGCTAGGCAACCTCTGTACCAAGTGAATTCTTGTCTCAAGACTTGGCAATTTACAAATACACACACACCTTCACCTTATAGTTAGTATGCAGAGTTCTCTAGAGTGGGGGAGTCTGAAGTGGTTATGTTTGATGTGTCTGTGGTGATGTTTCCTGCCCATTTTCTCACTCTGGAGGTGTATAAGTCCTGAACGGAAGGCAAGTTAGTACCAGTGATTTTCTTTGCAGTTCTGATCTTTCCTTGTCTTCTATTCCTGCCTGTTTGTTGGCTGAACAAGACAATGGTGGATGAACAGAGAACAGAGTCAATAACTGCAGAGTAAAACTGGATCAGTAGCTCCCAAACTGATGCAGGACAGAAATGCTCTGCTGGGCCTTTTGTCAATGACTCAGTTTATGTTGGGTGTCCACTTTAGGCTCCAGAAACCTGAAGGTTTCCACAGCAGACACAGTGTTATTCAGTGCGGTGTGTGTTGGGGTCCTAATGCTTAGTTCCACAGTCAGTCACTGCTGTGTTCCTTTCAAATTTCAGGGGTTTAATAGACAGGACTTTTGAAATTCAGTAATGTTGGTAATGTAAGAGACCAGACTTTACTGAGTAACTCAACCTCTGTCTAATTTGATCCTATTAGAGGATAGTTGATGAAAACACAATGATATTATTGTAATAAACCCTCCTAAACTTAATTCAGCTTTCTATTTGTGGATTCCCAGTTATTTTTTTAGAACATGTTAATTTATTAAATAGCATTTTCTACAGTAGCCAAGAGCAACTATGTTCCCTTCTATCTTTTTTCAGCCTGTTATCTCAAGATCATGGAATCATCATCATTTTCAAGGGATAATGGGTTGTTATCTCATGATATTGAAATAAAGTAATACCCAGTCACAGGATAATAGGCTTATTTTCATCTAACTCATTAATCTAAAGAACATGTATGTACTCTTTATCCTAAAAGATGATGGATTTTTGGCTATTCTGTTGTAGGTTCATTTTCCCCATTAGGCAGTGGGGCATCAGAAACAAATGTTGCCTTCAGGTGCCAGTTTAATCTTAACCTGAAATGAAAACATGTATTTCTATGGCTCATTCAGATAGAATGGACAGACTGGAGACTGTTCGTCTTCTGGGCCACGATCATATAGGTCAACATGAGGGGATCCTAATGTGGAAGGCAATTTGTGAGTCATACTTGCAATTTTTAGTTTGTGGGTTTGCAGAGATCCGCATACAGTTATCTACTGAAGATCTGGTTAAAAAAAGATATGGGAACAGAAAGTGACCACTTTGCACTTAACACAGAAATTATCAAGAAATTCCAAACCAAAACAAACTTCAGCACTTTTACTGAATGTTTAATTCTGTGGTTTGGATAACACATGCAATAAAGTATTTAATAACTAGAACAGTTTTGTGCTGACTGAGCACCCAGTGGCAGAAGTGAGGCAAAATCAATGTTTTGCAAGTCTTATGCAAGTCTTAACACTCCAAATTTTCTTTCACACAATGAGTAGGTGACCTTGAGAATCTAAAAGTCTCTGGGCTGTAAATTTGGAGCAAACAGTGACAGAGTGACTCTACTTCAACGCCACCAGCACCTTTTCAACCACTGCCAGTCCTGCAAAATATGTGCAGCCCCAAGACCCCCCCCCCTCCCCCCCAAGCACTTGCCTTACCATTTCTACAACCACTTCTCCTCAACAAATAAAAGGACAGAATGAAGAGGTGCCAGCTGCAAAACTCTCAGGGACAATAAAACCAGCCAAACATGCCACAAATGCCATGCTTCCTTTAGCTAGCATGCTCCAGCCTTCAACTTTCACCCTGACACCTCTTTTACACATTTAGGAGTGCAGAGTTATTTTATTGTATTCATCCTATTTAATAAAATACAAAGGTCACTGCATTATGGTGAATAATACCTATAAAAGAGGGGTAAAAGTAAAGAGGAAATTACAAAGGGGAAATAATTGATAACCATTGCATGAAGAAAGGGGAAATTGTGGATTGACCACAGCTGGTCTGAAACTTCACAACTTGACATTTTTTGGAGTTTCACATCCATGTAAGTGGCTTAAAGTGTCTGCAGTGACTCATATGTGAAAGAAAGCTATTTTGCAAAATGTGTCTTTCTTGTGAATGATTCTATAAGAAATAGGAGGAGGAGAATAAGAAAAAGAAGAAGATGAAGAGGCTTGGTGATTTCAGCACCAACAGCTCTGTCCCCATTAGTTCACTGTTCATTTCTCTGGCTCCAAACATGCTGCTGCTGCTGCTCCTACTACTGCTGCCGTCAGTGAGTTATGCTTCATATCCAACTTTTACAAGGTTAAAATCCAAGAGGAAAAAAAAACAATGGGATGACATAAGACTAAGCCTTTTTTCTGTCTTCTTTGGTTATTTTTGTTGATGCACTATTTTTAATTTCCAAGTATATCTTTTGTTTACAACATCATTGTTTTTGATGCTCATGTGTGACTGCAGGCTGATTGCAAGGCTTCCCGTGTGTCTGGACAGAAGAAGAATGGCGCTTGTATGTGTGCAGTGGACTTTAACCAGTGGTTATTCCCTGCTGTGAGGTACGAGGCTGCTCTGCAGCAGATTCAGTCCTGTGGAGGATCTTTGGACTCCCTGCAGGAACAGGTGAGAGCTAAACTTGACAGGCAACATTTTACAAAGTTAAATGTGGTACTTAAGTCAGACTTGATTGAATCTATTCCAATTCCACCTTTAAACTGATAGGTTATACAGATACCACGGTACTGAGCTACATGACACTAGTTAGACACATTTATTGTCATGCAACATTTTTGTGAAATTCAATGGTTGTGACTCTTAAGATTACTATTGGGATAACTTGCATGTTTTGTAACTGCATAAAGGTACACTAATAAACATTTACTTGAAACTGGTATCCAGAAAGCACATTCATTTATCAAGAAACAAATTTCCTTTCTGTTCATCTTTGCAGGTGATTTTGTCCAGCCAGCGTCTCCCCCAT
>JAPZDV010000023.1:5587443-5617531 GCA_029814665.1 Acanthurus lineatus | reverse complement strand
CACTGACAAGCAGATCTACATGTACAATGATGCATATCTGCTGGCCTACCAGACCCACTTCTGATCTGAAGCTTTTTCCTTTGTTTTTTTTTTTTTGGCTATTTATTGCAAGTTTCATGTTAGCCATGTTTAGATAAGACTTAGAGCAGAGATGTAAACAGAGATAGAGCAGTTCCAGCCTAAAGATTACTCATGCTTACTATATAGGTATTAGTTAACAGTCATGTACTCTGTGTTGTTTCCTATATGTTTTTACAAACGGTTGTAATATAGTAATACTGAATGGAATAAAGCTGAAAATTTATTGTAAACAAATTAATAATCAAATGCTATAATAAAAAGTGCTAAAACCCACTTTACAAGCATTTCATTCTAACAGAAAACATAGTCTGACCTCTCCATTGTAGACTGTTGGACAAAGTCTGCCACTGGGCGACTGTTTCAGTTGGTATTATATTCAGTCTCTGCTAACTGTATGTTACCGTCTCCAGAATCTTTGTTAGTGTATTTCTATGGTTGACCCTGCCCAAGATGATTGAGAATAGTTTAAATAATATACAAGCCAGAGAGCCTCTTTTTACTCTACAGCACATAATAACAAGTTCAGCTAGAACGTTCTGCATCACTAGCACAGCTTTGTAAAGATTGGTTGGCAATGCAACTCATAGTAAATATGGTCATTGTGTTTTTGGATTTAATTTCAGAATGGTGTGTCAGGTCTTCAACCCCACTTGCAGCTCTGTAAAGCTGCATTAAGGCAGCAATGCTTTGACCTAACTGATTAGAGGCTCTGTGATATTTCATGTTTGCTCTTTTGAATATAGTTTTTTTTTCTTACTTGGCAGGCTTCTATGCAAGGCATAGCAATCTGGTTACGTTACTACTTGTTTCTCCTTTTAGAAACAAGACGAATTTAAGAAGATAAGATAAGATAAGAAAAACAAAAATTGTGCAGTATATACACAAATTCTAGAAGCAAACAATAACAATAATACAACATCAATAACAGAAATAAAGAACAAACCAAAAAGAACCAAAAAAACTGAAGTTTCCAGGTCCATGCCTCACACTGAGCCTGGTTACTGTAAGAGTCCTACACAGTAGAAAAAAAAGTGTGTTACTTTCTAAGTGTTTGTGAAGTAGGTACAGCATAAAGGCAAGTGTTGATATTGCACATGATATTGCAGACAGTATAGATATCAATATTGCACATGCTACAATAGACAGTAGAACAGTACTGATATTGCACATGATATTATAGCAGTGATAGTGCGCATAATGTCGCGTTATTAAATTAAAATGAAAAAGCCAGTTCAGTTATTTACTTTAATTTGAACGGGAAGTCATGAGTGTGGTGTTCACATTTAACATTTTATGGTAGTTTTAACACAAGTAGTAGGATCCTCTGCATGTACTGAGCATTTTGTTGTAATACCGGATGCATCCAGTGGGGGGTGGTGTGCTCTCACACTGAAGTCAGGCAGACAGATGTTTCCGCTGCTGAGGCCTGGTTTCCAGGTCTGGCTGACTGCCTCTCAGACACACCCAAAGCCCTGTTCACATAATGACAGACCTGCTGCCCTGCAGATTTAAAGATGCCAAACAGCAGGCGGCTGGCTCAGGACAAAACTTAGAGGTCTATTCTTTACTGTGTATGTGGTCAGCCTGATTTCATGTTTCTGTTCAGGGAAAGTAGACTGAGGAGAATCTACATGTTCTGCAATAACATGCTGGGATGCTGTAACATTTTGGTAACCTTCAGAGTCATAATTCTTATCCTCAAATCATCTCTCACACTCTGCTTCACAGACCTCCATATAAATGAACAGATAAGCAATAAAAGGAAGAATCAAATGTGTGTGTTTACCACCCTCTGTGGTGTTCCCAATTCAGGATCAATTACTTGGAAATTATCATGCAAAAACAAGGTATAAAATGGTAAATTGAGCAATGAATGGTTGAAATGTAATTAAAATCTAGTGAGATCAAGGCTGAAATGATGATAAGAGATTCAGTTAATCCATCAATACAGATGGATCGGTAGTACCTCTGCTTTTTTTTTATACAGTCTCTGTCACGTCACTACAGGGCCCAGTCAGTCCATGAGAGGTCACAGGGAAAAATATGCTGTGGGTGTCGACTGAGCCTAACCCTTTTCCAGGTTCCCACAAACCAACATTTTTTTTTTTCTAAGCTGTAAAAAATCTCTCTGCAGGTTCTTTGTAATGAATACACACCATGTAAGCATCACATCAGCGGAAATATTCCAACTATTAGATTGACTGTCATGAAATCTTGTAGAAACACTCATGATTCCCAAAGGATGAACCCTAATGACTTTGGTGAAGCTCTGTTGTATCCTGTAGCACAACTAGGAGGTCAACATTTGTTTTTGAGTAAAGATGGAAGTATATCCTAATATTTATTGCCAGGAAGTCCATCCTGTTTTGTCTCAAAGACAGAAACATACCATGACGACAGCCCGACAGCTTTACCTTACATATCATCACACCATCATTACCCATAAATATGTAATGTAATATATGTAATGGTTGCATTAAAGAGTCCACCTCATACACAAAAACATCATCATTCACTGCCAGTATCAAGTACAGATGATTACCAGTAATGACTGACATCAGCTGACCCTGCAATGAGCTGCCCAACTTTCTTAAAGCTGCACCAGGCCGGGTTTGCATGTAAAATTAAGTCAGGCTTATAAGCTTAGACCATGAGCTGCTGCAGAGAAGGAGCCCTGTTCACATGCAGATTTACAAAGTTTAGACTGTGGATAATGTTATAATCAAAGACGGTACATGTAGCACTAGAACTAGTGGAGCATGTTTGATGAAGGTGTTAATGTGAATCTTAAAAATGTTTGTGTTGTATCCTTTTAGTTGAATGCACTTCTCGTAAGTGGCTCTGGATAGCAGTGTAAGCTAAATAAATGTAATGTGATGGGAAAAAAAGGTACTGCAATGTTAAACATGTAAAAACACGCTGTCATTGCATATCTGCTCCTCAAATAGTGTGCACACATCATGTGCTAAATGTGGTCAAAGTGTCTGATTTGTGAGGTGGCTTGACACAGGACACCAATCAGTGCCTTTTGTGCTTTTGTGCCCCCTGGATGTGTAATTAGGGAATTCTTTGCAACAATTAACCACAGCAACTTAGTAAGGTGATAACATTTACAGCTCATTACAACATGTTCAAGTGGACAATAAAAATCAATGAATGCAGATTTAATCAGTGGTGCAAAAACAGTCTTCATGGCCCGATGAAGCTATACATGCCTCAATTTGCCCACTGCCAGTGTGATTCAGCAATTAGCTCCCATGTCGACAGTATCAGCTACTCTTCATTCACACTACACTTAACACTTCAGAGCATGCTGCTTAAGGGTTTCGGGACTTGCCAGTTTCTTTCTTGTGCTAGCATCAGTCCAGTCAGTGTTTGTTTGACTGTAGATGCTAACTGTCTATAGAGTTGTGTGTTGAGTTGTGTGGCTTTTGCCTAAAAAGCTGAAACACCTGATACACTTAGAAGTCCAGACTCGCTATATGCTGCAACATATGGTAAGATTCAGACCTTTCATCACTGCTGCAAATGAAAAGTTTTGTTGTATTTTTACATTTTAATAATAAGGCTGGCACATACTGTATGTCAGGGACATAATTTGCTGTGAAACCCTGAATCTGTGAGGAAATTTCATTTCCTTGCTGTTCCTTCACCAAGAACATATTCCCCACTGTTAATTAAACATATTTAAACCCAGCCATTTTAATCCTTTATCCTGTTTATGACGACATCTTGTTTTCTTTAAAGATGCAGATGTCAAACCCTCTCATTCCTTTGGAACATAGCCAGTTGGAGAATTAAGACTCTGGTGTAATCTCAAAGCTACTTTATCAGTTTATAAATAAAAAAATATTGCCTACATTCCCATAGCATCTTGGTTGGCCTTCTGTGTGAGGATAGGAGAGGTGAGGAGAGGAGAAATGAAAGGGGAAGGACTGGAGGAGAGATGCTGGTACAGACATCAGGCACCAGCACGAGTTTAGCAGCACTGTCCTCCCCTCTAATTTAAGAGAGTAATTACACACCAATTTTACCTCCACCTCCTCCCTTGAATACAGGGACTCCTCCCAGCCTCCCTCCACCTCCTGCCCCCCTCGTTACTTCAGTCCCTCCCTGTCCTCCCTGTGTAACCTCCTTACCAACACCACACCTTATTCCCTCCTCCATATTTTTAGCTTCCATCACATGTTTGAAATCATAGTGATTTTTCAGAGACACTGCCCTGACATTACACATGGGAACCAAAATCATAAATGGATCCCAGATTTTTAGGTTAATTTAGGATATTTGTAAAAAGTAATAGAAAACTATGACAAGAAAGTGGTATATAAATACATGACTGCTTGTAAACCAAATATTAAAAAACAGACTATAAAAATGGATGACCCTGACATGACCATAGTTGTTTTTTTTACCACTTAATTGTTAGCTAGCTGTTTTAGTTATTAAGCTATTTTTAAGAGCTTTAAGCTTTAAGAGCTTACCAGCCATAATAAGCCAAGCTAGTTTGGTCACTCGAATGAGAAATTTTACAGTATAATGACTTCATATGTTTGCTCTAAAGTTTAAGGGTAGATTCACTTTGCCTCCACCAGTGCTGATCTTGGCAATTCAATTGCAATGACATATTTTAGTATTAAATTCATCTGTAATAAATGCTGGTGTGGCCTGCTGTTTTGTGGTAAGGATTCTATCATGCAATACCAAATATGCTTAAGTGTTGTCAGCACTCACTCTACCAACTCCCTCAAGGGCCTCTTTACTTGAAATAGCATTTAGAAGAAACTACCACCAATTTAAATTTCATTTATTTTTTTAGATAGCATTTGCATCTTAAATATTATTACAGAAAAATCCATGAAATGGATTTAACTTTCTTAAAGCAAATCAAGGGGAAAAGGGAGAAAGTTAATGCCAGGAGGTTAATGAAATTAAGGGCTTTCAGTGGTAACCAGATGGTGAAAGTGGCTGCATGTTTAAAACACAGTAGATTTACTGTCACAAAGCCAAATTATTGCACATGTTGGCTGCAAAGAAATTAAAAGCAAATTAATTCAAAAATCAAACAAGTTGGGGTGTGTTTTGGATACACTTGTTAAAAAAACATTAACAAGACTCCTTCAAACCTGGATCAGCAAAACCACAAAGGTGCTGCCCTCGATAAGACAGTAAGATATGGAGGTAAAGCAGTGAGGCAGCAAAGCTGCGTCGGGTGGAAAGAGCCTTGTTGCTATACAAAGCCTTCTAATGACAAGGCATCCTGGAGTTTGAAGATATAAATACTTTTTAAAAAGCTGTTCCAAGTAAAAACCTGGAAGAGGTCCACCATTCCTGGTTAAAATGACAGGGCGGATGGAAAAGGAGTGTGGTTCGGGGTGGGCGTTTTGTGTGTTCGTCAGTTAATACACACTGGATGACCGTTTTACTGTTTAACTTTACTGGCTTACACAGTTTGCTTCTGCATCACACATGTTGGTTGTGTTTAAGACAATCTGAAATGAAAAATGCCTTTTTGGCTCTTTAACATCACATCCTTTGTTATATTTAACAATGCTGATCAACCAGAAATGTCATGACATCCACCCATCCATCAAAGTTTTAAAGGCATATAGCCATTAATTAATTAATTAATTAGCTAGCTAGCAACAGCATGGCACATTGACTTATCTTTGAGTATTTGCCCATGACATCATTACTATTTTCCCTAAAATACAGATGTACCAGACTACACATTTTTCCCTTTGAGGAGAGTGTTTTCTGTGACAAGTCCAGGTTTTGTGCAAGGCATTTTACAGCAAACCGCTTCAGGAATTACAAGCAGCACAGGATTACTGAGTCTCTCTTTTACTGACAAATACTGCAGGAAGCAGAGATTTAGTTACCGTCTCACTGTCCCTGTACTCCGTTGGGTATACAATGACTAACCCTCCATCTACTGCAGTTTGAGGGGTGCGTCTTCCTGCTTTGGTATTGGGTGACAAAGGTTTGAAGAAGGCGAGTACAGTTTAATGGAATCTAACATCCAACTCTGAGTTGCTGGAATTTTCCAGGTGTTTATTTTGACGCCCTCTTTCCAAAAAAATTCCTCCAATGTTTCTGTTCCATCTGCCTATCCTATTTTGCTTGGAAATATGTATATACATTATGTTACAAAAGCTAGATACTCTCATAATGCCTTTTTATTTGGACTTTAAACACCTATCGAACATACTCATTATCCTCTGCTGTGTGTTCTCCTCCCTCATTATGATGGATTTACATTCAAAATGTGTTGTCTTACATGCGTTTAAGAATTACTGTTCTGTAAGACACTAAGTTTAGGCTATAATTCAGAATCCTGTTCCAGCTGTGTAAATACTGACACAGATGTTTGCCCTCTGTTTACACAAGGCTGGGGAGACTCCACATTTAGACAGAGGGACCATTTCAGTTGACACAAACCTTATATTTTGATCCCCCCTCCCCTCCTTTGGTGAAATCACCAAACAACCACACCAAACAACTATTTGCCAAGTATTTATTTTTCCATAGATTTGCAGTCTCTTTATGCCAGTGACTCCCACCATGTGCTCATACCATCGTCCCTCACCCAGAGGAACTTGGGTGGTGTTTGGTTGGTGTTTACATTTCAGTTCAGATTTAGAGGGGAAAACAGCTGTAACAGAAATATTTCTGTCCTCTGTGTGAAGACAGCTTTGTTAGATGGTGTGTGTGTGTGTGTGTTTTACTTGTGTGGCCATTTTTACCCTTGTTTTATTTGCATTCAGCAGCTGAATATGACCTCTGGAGAAAGTGACATGGCAGGAGATGTCCCTGTATAATTCCAGACTTACATGAATCAGGAGCAATGCTATTTCATACTCCCCTGTCTGACAGCAGTCATCACATCTTACACATTTGTAATAATAATCTCTCTTGCTGCGGTTTTAATATTTTTTCATACAGTGTCAGTGTGTCTACCCACAGCAGTACCATCTGTGCTGATAATATTACCTCACAATGTGATGGATTTGTGAAGTGGTGAAGGCTATTTCAGGCATCCAGGGTTTAAGAACAATGTACAGAAGGTGTATATTGTATATTATTGTGATTTCCCAGGCTTGGGTTCCCTTGATTTATCAAGGTTAAATCATCAACATGAAGATAAAGATAAAGATACAGAAAAATAAATATCTGTCTTTTTGGTAAAATGTCAAATATACAAACCATAGATAATATAGAAATTAAAAAAAAAAAAATAGGTGATGGAGTCAACAATAACTGGGATGACAGCGCTGATATGAAAATCTTCAGTTTATCCACCGAGAGCATTGAAAGGCTACAATACATGCTAGATCATTCTGAGACATGTAGCTTATTCTAAATGGTAAATTACAAGATGCATTGGGAGAGACTGTCAGCACTGATTCTGCTGCACACTGACAGCAACTTAATGGATCAATTTGAAAAAAAAGAGATAATCAATGCCAAGATGCAGTGTCACATGTTGCTGCATGTAAAAGAGATTAATAATAATCTATTGGTTGCCATTTCTTAATGGGAACACTTTTGATGTACACTACAGTTAATTAATTATAAGATTTTTAGCCTGAACATATTAATAATAAACAATCTATAACATATGCAGTTGGAACATAATCAGAAACAGAGGTGCTAATCACCAACCAACAGCTAAAATCTGATGGAAAAACATAATGTAGAAAACAACTTCACAGATATAACACTTCCATAAGTTAAACTTAAAATATTTTTACAATGCCTCGGAGACTGTAGTAAATCTATGCGGAGGGAACAGTGAAAATATTATAGAAATAAAACTTTATAATTTAAGTTTAATTTTGAAAAAAAAAATTTAGAAACAATGGCTTCTTTCTCTATGTACTGTAACTCTATAGAGTTATATAATAAAGCAAAGTCAGACAAGTCTGTGCTGATATAGCAGAACATTAACTTTGCAAAGGAGTGGTAAGTGGTTATGTCCCCTCTTGTGATGAAGACAGCTCTTCCCATGGTGACAGCATTTCCATCTGTGGTTGTGATGCTATTTACTGTGGTGTGACATTTCCAGCCACAACAATGGCTTCTCCCCAGTTAAGGGCAGTAATGCAACATTTAAGGGATATTTAATGAAGAAACACTGAACAGCAGGTCTATGCAGTCCCTGGTAGATAGAAACCTACAATGACCAGAGTGGACTTGGTCCATTGCCTGCCAAGACCACGCCTGAGTTTCCAAGAAAAAACCCCGGTTCATCTAAGTTTGTTTTGTAAAAATACCAAAGTCTGCTTGGAAAGTGCAATCCGCCTTCTCTTGTGTGTATATATAATGTTTTGTAAGTAGAGCTGTTAGCCCAGTGCATATTTGGCTTGTATTTATCATGTGGACACACAAGGAAATGTTTAACACAACGTGATTATAGCTTGTGACAAAAGTGACCAGAAAGTAATTTAACATGGGGGTTTACTTCATGAATTTTCAGTTTCAAGGATGCCTTTTTTCAATATGTTAGCTTTGCATGTTTTTATTACATTTAATAAAACCCAAAACTTTTGTGTATACTGCCAATTAACTAGATACAAGGTGTCTGAACTATTATGGACTATTTTTGTCAGAAGGTGTATTTTTCTCTTAGGAAAGAACCTGGTTTTCTTGGTCTTAATGCTAAGCTAAGCTGAACATGTCCTTGACCTGTCACTCCACCAGATGTACTGAAATAAAACTGAGATTGATCTCTCATATTGGGATGACTCTGATCGTAGATAATATATGACAGTATAAGCTGCTAAACAGAGCCTTATGATGCATTTAATACATGTATATGAGGACACTAACCTCAAGCAGAGTGATGTGTGTATGTGTGTGTGTGTTTTTCATGGTGTTTGTGTGTGTATGGGTGTTTATGGGTCTGTGCATGTGCGTGTGTGTGTGTGTGTGTGTATGTTTCCTGAACTGAAGCTTAGCTGTTACAGTGTGTGACAGTACAGCTGGATCAGCCTCAGTGTTTTATGAAGAGGAGGACGGGCTGAACACACAGCTTTTTTCTCCTCCACAAAAAATAATCTGTGTGCTTCCTGATGTCAGAACAGACAGCTTTGCCCCTCAGCTACTTTAAACAGAGGATCCTTGATTACTCAACAACATATTTTATCTACATGCGACATTATTAACAACTAAAGATATTATTTGTTCATGTACACACTATTGTTATTGTACACAAATGAATTACCCACTGGCTCTGCTGTTGGCACTCCTCTTGTATGTGACGTGGTTCATTGATCTGATTGGTCAAAGAGACTGCCACAGACATATGATTCATCCAATCACCTGCCCTTTTCTAACCCATTTCCAAAGACAACTTCCCGGATGGTTTTTGTACCAAACCAGTCTTTGCAGTGTTTGGTCAGCAAAACCAAGTGGCTTATCAGTCTGAACTCATTTCATTCAGACCTTATTCATACTTGGAAAGATCATGTTGAGGATCAGAGCCCTCTTTTACAAGTGTTCTGCCAACATCATATCAATAAGATGCAATAAATGAAACATTCAACTTGGCGGCAACATGTTTTTTTTAGTCATAGGTTTTTTTTATTCAGTTTGTGTCTTTATTATCTCACAGTATTTAAAGCTGCCAATACAACTGGACTTTCCGTTTTCTCTATTATTTTTTATCTGCAGATACCCCCCCCCTCAGTGTAGGCAGGATTTGAGCTAATCATCATACCCTGCTTTTCTATTAGTGTGGAAACAACATGGGAGCTTTAATATGGTCTTCACAAGCTGCAACCTTTATTCACTGGCAAACTGTAACCTTTACATTTACTGCTAAGCTGACAGCTTTACTGCTAACCTTTTCCTCTGCTCCACTGGCAGCCACCGTCACTCTCTGCCCCTCCCTCTCTCTTGCTCAACCAAACACTCAATACGCACGCAAAGGAAGCTAGGTAACTCTTACAACAGAGTGCATGGAAGGGATGGTGTATGCTTCCTTTAAGTATCAGTTCAACTGGATTTTCTGGGTCAAGGGAGAAAAAACTCTAGTCGTTGGATTAAAAAATGCTGGATTGTACAGGATGCTGTGTGTCAATCATTGGTGTGCAGTGTTCTCACCTCACTTACCAAATTATATGGAAGAAGTACCTGCAGTTAGGAATTATCAGTAATAAAAAAGAAAGAGAAGAGTTGAGTCAAGCTTTGTAGATTGTGGTGAGAAACACCTGTAAGGCCTCATACTAGCCATGGATTATGCTTAAACTGCATCATATCTATCATGATACATCCTATTAAATTCTACTGCCACATTTACTATGGTAGCTTACTCTGTAGGACTGTACAGTGGTTTCGTATTGCATCATATTTATCATCTTGTTTTGTATCTTATTGTATAATACAAAACATTCTGGGATGAATACACACACCATCACACCCCCACTGAATATACAGTACAGTCAACAAACCAATGACAGTCGATCACACAACCTCCTTCACCAAAGGCTTTTCTTACCACTGAGCAGTCAGTTATGCGTGATGAGCTGAATCTGGTAGAAGAGTGAAATCACTTGAGGAGTAGATCAGCTCAAAGCCTCTTTAATCTCATCATCTTTATAGAGTAGCTCTTGCTAGCTGGTTCAGGCCCTAGAGAAAACCACTGTGCTGCCTTTGCTCCTCTGCTCCTGCCTATTAGCATCACATCAACATGCAAGGACACAGGCTATTGATGGCAGCATTCACAGATTTGCTCTTTGCTGATTCTAGATGCTAATAAAATTAGACAAATATCGGCTGACAAACAGTTGCACACAAGATCTAAAATGAAAAATTGTGAAATGAATAACTTAATTGAATCACTCAGGCAGCCAACACAGATAACATGTTTTCTGTCGTGTCTTTCTTGTCTCATTACTGTTAATCACTGGCTCTGCTTCGTAACGAGAAGATATTTCAGCGCAAACCAGTGTCTCCATCCTTTCACATCTGGTTGTCCTATCATCCAATCATAGTCATCCTTTAGTCCTGTTTATTGTCTGCAGTTGCCCTGGAGTCAGAACTGAATCATTCATCTTTTTGACGAGGGCTTCCATCAGCCAATGGGTGGAGGCTGCTGCACACATTACCATAGATGCATTATTCATTCACAGACTAAGTTGATGGGTCCAGATGAGCTCTGTTAATAGGAGGCGCCCTGGTGATACAAACAGGTATATATTTATATCTTCTGGTGTCTTTATTCTCTTTGTTGAACTTGTTGTGATTTTGACAGAGCCGCATTTATATGTGAGAATCATCTGGGAAACTACAGGCAAATAAAAAAGTAAGCTGTCACATTTCCAGAGCAAACATTTTTTAATGTTCTTACAAAAATTATTTATTTGAGAAACAACAGTACTATCAAACAAAACCAATAAATGTTCTTTAATAAACTCTCCTGTCCAGTAAAACTGTCTTGCTTATTTGACAGTACAGTCATGCTGCATCCAGCGAGTCAGGAGAATCTGCCTCCTTTTTTTTACACGGAGGAGCAGAAAATCTCTCATGCAGAACACAACACATAAGGTTTCCCTGGGAAGCACTGACCGCACAGGGTTCATTGTGTCATCTGAGGACACTATGAATTGGAGGAGTGTGGAAATCATGCCCTTGAACCTCTAAACAACTGTTTACAAAAAATACAATTTAGAATGTTACATGGTTCAAGGCGGATATAAAGTACTATTCAACAGAAATGCAGCCAGTGTCTCTTCATCATAAGGGGACCAGAAAAACATAGTGCATTGTGTTATACACGAAAAATTGCTTTTAATTTATTTATTAATTCAGCAAACAATGATAATTTAATTTTGGTCCAAATTAAATTTTAAATAGTAAAAAAGCTTTTATCTCAGAGTTTTTGATGGTACTCCATATGCTATGGCCTGAATGTACAACAGCCAACAATAAAACAATCCAGGAAATAGTATTTAAAAGTTATGAATGCAGTTTTCATGTCAAATTAGCTTTTTAAAATAAGGGTTAAAGCTATTTTCAGTATGGCTGTGGCTGAAACCTTGGATCATTATCAGGAAAATCAGTCATATTTACCAAACTTCAAAGTAAAATCCCTGAACAGTGCTTGTGCTAACCTATCAAACTTAAATTACACTTATTTTTCAAAGGACACAAAAATTGTCTTTATGACTAAATACTGCAGACAGATATCATTTCAAACCACTTACTCATTGATAATGGACTTCAGTGTTACATGTGATGTTGTCACTCCACAAATATGAGCAATCCTAAACCCGACAATTACACAAAAAGTGGATTTTGACAAGGGCATTGAAAACTATTGAACAGACAGGCTACTGCTCAGTAATTTACTAACATAACAATATTAATCAATTTTATCACTGTCGACAACAGCAGCCATCACCAGCTAAATAACAGTCCAAAGGTAGAAACGACACAGCAGTGGAACATAATATTTACCTTTTTTTCCCTGCATTTAAGCATACACCTATATGTAAAGGTTTCATGGCATCTAATTGTAAAATTGTCAATTGCAATCAACCAAGTTTCCTTCTGCTTCCACCTCTGTTCCTAGAGAAAACATTTATAAAATGCTTTCTATGTCCATACAGTAAAGTCCATTTTTGATAAAGTGGCCAAAAGTTCCTTTCCAAAATATAATTTAGTTTCTGATGTGGATAAAACATCATAAAAAAGTCTTACAAAAAGACTTTATATTAACATAAACAGCACAGAGAGTTTTACCACTTCGATTTAAAGCATTTTTGTGTTTTTAACAATCTTTATAATTGACTTAACTTCACTGTACTTACTCTTCTGCTCTTGTCCCTCAGATGTGTGTGTGTGTGTGTTTGAGTGGGTGTGTGTGCGTGTGGTGGAGGCTGCATGTAAGAGGATCAACAGCCTCATTAAGGAAAGCAGCTAGCAGCCAGGCATCGACTACAGCTTTGTGGACCAAATGACTGCTGGAGAGATAAGAGCACATCATGTAGGATGGCTTCCCCTCGACAGACTCTGTAACAGCAGCTCAGGCGCCTCTACAGGAAAAAAACACCTCTACAACAGAGAGCTGATGAAAGTCTGAACTGCTTAAATGGCACCACAGATAAGGGATAATTGCATTTCACTCTGGTTCTCCAAATTACATTTTTCCAGGCCCAAGGCTCCATTCAAATCAAATCAGGTGTTTCAGCAAAAATGCAAGTACTCCCGTTCATTTTATTGTGGGGATTCTGTTTAGGCAACACAGCGGCCCTGAAAGAGAAAGTTAAAACAGAGTCAACTCTTAGAGAAATTAAACACACTACAATGGACAGTCAGCTAATTGGTTGATTACACTGAGTGAAGCTGAAAAAACTTCGCTTATTTACATCCACAAACCTCCACAGATACTACATTGTGGCTAGATTGTGGTCTGCATCTGCACAGACAGCACAGAGATTCCTTATTGATGACTGACTCTTTGGTTTTTTTTGCTACCTTAAGCCTGACCACTTCTTCTTCCACTTCCTCTTTCCCTTAAAAACTGGCAATTACATAACCATTGTATTTTTAAAACACAAAAAACAAAGACGTGCAGGAAACAGTGGCATGCAACCTGTGTAAAAGTATCACATGTGTCTTTTCCTGCTCTCATCCTGCTCAAGAGTGATCTGGTGGACTTGCTGTAAATCTCTCCAAGGCACCTTCAAGGGTCATCTGACAGTCCTTTAAAGCGTAGGACTTGCATAAATGTGCATACATTAATCAGTGAAGACTGAATCCCTTATTAAATCTATCTTAGAGCAGGCTTCTGTTTGCAAGTGTAGTAAATGTAGAAAACAAGTAGCCAGCTTAATGCATTGTAACAGAAATCCACATCTTGTAGAGAGTGGTGGATCTACTGTGTGAAAAGCTCAGATAGCAGTGAGGCCCAGAGATGATAAGCAGCTGTTTGCTCTCATGATCTCCTAAGGATGAATGTTTATGTTTCAATGACCCTTTGACCTTTTCTTTAGTGCCACCATTAAGACAAAATTTCTGTTTGAACACGAGAAAAAAGTGGAACCTGTGATCACTAGTGAACTCATGACAAATTTTTGTCACCAAAATTTACAGTACATTGAACACAACCATATGGCGGTGCTCCTAAGCTGTCAGTGCTCTACTCTTTGGCATCCATTGCTGCTGCCACACTACTCATATAAAACCCTTGCAGTCACTTGCTATTCTGCTGCTGCTCATAAAGCATCTCAAAAGGACCGCATCCAACTGTGTCTCCACCTGTAGACTCAGAGTCAGTGTTACTCTGTGTGCTTTTATGTTGGGAATAGCAAGGTCAAAGCCTAGACCAAAAATCATATTTTCAATGATTGTTCAAAACAGCATACAGAACTTTTTTTGAGCAATCTAAACATTCTAGTCTAAGTGGTAGGTGTATACTTACTCTCCTAACTAATATTTAAGTAGCACTGTTTGATTATGTAGGTATGAAAAATGAAAAAAGGTGTTATTATAATTTGTTTGCACTGGTGCAACATTGGTTTGCATAATAAAAAGAGTTTTATGTTCATCGTGCTCAGCCCAAAGATTATACAAGTATACACAGAATCACAGAAGAGAAAAGGATATGAAAAAAACGAAAAGCACAGTATTCAGTTATTTATGTACATGTATAAATATACACATGTACAACTAATAAATAACTCTAAAATGTATTTTTTGAGTTTTCAGTAGGTGGGATGTAAACAGCAGCAACAAGAGAGTGAAAATAAAACGGTCTGCACATCAAAAGGTTGACATTTGAGAAATGCTGTCCATCAACTTCACCTCATCAGCACAACATAAAACACAGAGTCTGTCTCACCTTCTCCTGTGGTCTGTTAGCAGGGAAAACAATATTTATCATATATATGCATATGAACTATAAGTGTCACTATAACAGTGTCTCTTTTTTTTTAATATGACACACTGATATTTGTTACTCTTTATGTTGTCCTGTGTTTGGAGAAAAATGTTGCCGCAACAGTCGGTGACTTAAG
The DNA here is from genome assembly GCA_029814665.1 of Acanthurus lineatus. Taxonomy (NCBI): domain Eukaryota; kingdom Metazoa; phylum Chordata; class Actinopteri; order Acanthuriformes; family Acanthuridae; genus Acanthurus; species Acanthurus lineatus. The sequence goes on along the minus strand of JAPZDV010000023.1, from coordinate 5,602,427 downwards.
AAAACACTCCTGCACCTGGTAGGGAAATGTCTGCAAGGCTTATGGTTTGGAGGTGAAGTAATAAATGTTTCCAACAGTTCTTTCCAATACTTCAGGCATTTAGTCATCCTTCTGATTTATAGTGATGTACCTCACCACTGCCTCAGCCAGTATTGATGTTCATTTTTATTTCAGCCTCTGCAGCACTCAGTTGTAAGTCAAAAACTGTGGGATGGAGAGAATTTTGCTCCTGTCTCTGAGCTGAAGAAAAGCTACACCTCCCCACCCATTACACACATACACACACACACACAAGACTCCCTTAACAAATGCATTTGACACCCACATCTTGATTCTGCACTCCACTCTACTTGTGATGATCAACCTGAGAGTAAAAGGGTTGTATTATGTGGCTTGAATATGAGCTACTCAGCAAATATGTGCTTGCCAGCTCTACCAATGTTCTTCCTCTTCACATACCCACACCAACAAACACACACGCACACCCACACACACACGCGCATGCACACACACACACACACACACCGTGGACCACCACATCTTCTTGGCAGGAGCAGAAATTACTGTCATGGACTTACAGTACAAGAGGCTGCTCCTGGACTACTTTATATAATTCATCTGAATGCCCGTCAGTCAGGCTGTATGTGTGTATGTGTATGTGTGTATGTGTGTGTTTGTTTGTGTGTGTATTGAAGCACTTGAGAAACCTTCATGAATGCATTTAAAAGCACTTCACTGTGCTTCCTGAGTCAGTACGCCACATAAACAAAGCCACAAAATGGTGGATTCAAAAATGAAAAGAAGCCTCAGGTTGATTCCCAGTTAAACAGATTATTTTGATAGTAAAAATCCTCTTGTTTTGTAATAACTGCACCCTTAGCTGAGCAGGAGTGGGATTGAGACTGGGATTGAGACTGGGATTGTGACTTCCGCATCCCACCAATGGTCACATTTCCGGTCATCACACTGAACATGATCTGACATTTATAAAACAACCTGTCGCACAACCACACAAGGTTGATGCTAAATCACCCAGCATACATCACTGCTGTGTCACTCGGGTTTTATCCTGATATAAAGTTGCAAATTGTGTGTCTGTCTGTGTTGTTTAGCAGTAGCTTGCACTGAAAACTTCATGCTTGCACAGCTGCCTCTGTTCCTGAACTCACTCAGAATTTTTGTGTAAAGGGGAACATTAAAACTGCATCGAACATGCTTTTGGTTTTTGTAGAGACAACAACAGGAGGGGACAAAGAAAGGACACAAGTATCTAACTGAGATCATTTCATTCCAACTTGACACTTAAATATTATAACTGTCGTTGGATTAAGTATTGAAATACAGGACACTAAGCTTACTGTATAAACAATAATTTGGTGGATATTATTTTACATATCAAGTCAGCTGGTTAGCATGAAAAGGGAAAACAGAGTAGGAGACTTTGTATGTCTGATTATTACTGTGGTCTGACAAGGCTTTCAATCTGCTTTTGTCAGGGTCCCACCATGAGGAAAAAATTACACTTTAAGCTGATGATAAGTTGTTTACTAGACTTCCTTCTGACATGGTCTAATCCAAAGACTAGCAAGCTTGCACCTTAGTCCCTCCCCTGTGCACACTTCTTTTAGCTGCTTCATCGTTGTTGTTCAGTATAAAAGGGTGGATATGTACCTGATGTGGTGGTGAAAACAAACTCTGTTCAAGAGTCTGTTTTTCATCAGTGGTGTCTTGCATTTTTTTTACCTCTTCTCCAACTAAAACTGGAAGTCATTTTTTCTTCCTCTGCTCTCTTCAGGAGACACTGTTCACTGTGTTGTTACTGAGTGAGTAATAACACACCAACGCCTCCTGGTTCCTGTGTGGTTAGTAGGTTTCTGACAATCACTTAATTTTACCAAAAGACAATTAACATATCAGATTTCATTTAAGAGGAATCTCCTCAAGGAGTGAGAAACTGTCTCCTGTCACAGTGTCCATGTTTACACATCAAGGTAAGACTGTGTGTTGAGATAATAACTCAATCACACTGATCCAAGGAGACCGAACAAGATGGACATCCCTCTCACCCTCTGTGCAAGTTTAACCTTGTGCTGCAGCCAACATTGCCTACTTTAAAGGTTTCAACCACCAACGATATTAATTTCATGTTACCTGAAAGAATTTAATGAAGAAATGGTTTCAACAGAGCTGCTATCTGACTTGGCCTCTCTGGATGAAGAGTCAACTGAGTCAAAACCAATAAAAATATTGCTTAGAGCAATTTTCACAGTAGAGTTTGCCCATTGAGGACCACCAAGCTGATCCAAGCTGCCCCCCCCCCCAGCACTGTGCTGAAGTGGGCGACGCTCCACTGGAAACCCGTGAAGAGCCAACAGCCTGATTCCTCCAACTTCTGTAAGAAACCACTCTGCACAAAGATGGCAAAAATCTTCTCATCAGAAGCTGCTGCTGCTCTGACGGAGTTGACTTGCTTTGAGTATGAATTTTAAGCCTTAGAAATTGCATTAGTGATTTAGAGATAATCCGCCCCCATTTCATCTGACGCCACATACTTTTTTTCACCGTCTCCACATTACATGCTAATGTCTGAAGAGGGCTTTAAAAAGGCTCAACTCTTCCATTGAATTCACTATGATACAGTCATTATAAACACCTAATTAATTCATTAACTCATAGGCTTTAAGCATTAATAAATGTCTTGTTGTTTTCCAAGATGTTGTCTTTTCTGATATTTTCTTCAAAGCAGATCATTTTTTCAATAATACCAAGACTTTTTTTTGTTTCCTTCTATGTGAAGGATGGTGCTGTGGGGTATATTAATTATGAAACAGGCATACTTTTCTGACTTTTGATTCATATTTTAATAAAAACAATATTTAAATCCTAATATTTTTTTAAATTTTTCATCACCCATTGCTATAAATGATATATATAATTTAAAACATCATATTTCCGTAGACTATATTTGTAGTTTATTCAACTTTGGTTGTTAGCTAAGAATTATGCCTGTAAAGCTGATCTGATTTGACAACCATCTCATGCTAAATCCAGCCGTCTGCGAACTCCTGCATCATCCTGGCTTCCTTTGTGTGGTGCACCACCCGTGCTTCACAACAGAGTTTCAGATCCCCAGGGATTCAGTTAGTGGAGTTGGGCCTTAGCTCTGCATGGATCAGTAGACTAAATTATTCCATAAAAACTGTGTCTACTTCAGCATTGAGGAGAAAGTGCACCAACAAAATATTACTCTGTACAGCTGTATATAATTTGCAGTTTTCAGATTCATAGCAAAAATGGTGCAGTTTTGTTATCATACACTTCACATATGAACATAGTGTTTGGACATATGTTGGTGACACCCCCTTTACTTACACAGATCCCTCATAAATGAGAGTTTAAGAATTCATGGGACTTTTTTTTAATCTGTTTTGTCTTCTGTGGGTCTGTTCACTGAAGCCAGGTGCTGCTTACATACTGCATGGCAAATCACCTTAGACACTAACTGACTCACAGATCACCCAACCGCCATGATGTAAGCCCCCACAATCCCTCATGTCCCAAATTCATTGTCAGAGCTCTTTCCCTCTGCCTCTTCACTTATCTCTAATCTCTCCAGTGTGCGTCTGTGAGGCTGCTGAGGACTCCAGAGGCCAACCTCCAGGCTCGTAGCTCTGATGCAACATGACAACCAAATCACAAGGCCTCCGTCTCCTCCTCTGCATCCAACCAAGAAATCCTCATTTCATTCAAAAGTTGAGCTGCTTGGTCAAATCTATGAGGCCAGATGCTTCAGTATGAGTTTGGATCACATCATCCAAGTTTTGGAGCAGGAGTTGTTAAAGTTTTGACAATAGAGTGCCAATTTAGGGAGCCATCATATGAATGAGGTGTTTAATGGAAAACCCACAAACTCCTCGTAGGATACGTGATTGGCCTCATGATGCCATTTCAAATTCCGTAAGCACTTTGTTTGAGAGATAAGACTTATCTGTTCCCTGAGTTTCAGCTCCCTTGAGTGTTTCCTCTAAACTCTTTTTCTCCTTAACCAAACAGCGTTTATTCCGCTGTGGCGGTTTAATGTGATGGCTGAGTAGTGTTTTAAATGCACGGTGTTAAAAGTGAAAGTATCGAAATCAGATTGTAGACATAAAATGCATTTTGTGTCACATTTGGGGGCTGCACAATATTTTTCTTGGGGGCAATATTTCCCAAAGAGTTCCTGTTTAAGAAACTTTAAGATGTCAATAAGCTTACTGCAGAATCAGTTGAATAGAAAAATTTAAGTGCACATTGCAGGTTTATGGGAATGATATTAGCTTTGCAGATATTGGTCATAATTGCCATTTACTTAATCATTAAACAATTATTATTTTGACCTGATGATAATCTTGATGATAATCGAGGATAATCAGTCAGTAAAGAATGAGCTAAGAGCATTTTCCAGGCTGAGCAAAATGTTCTGTTCTGCTCTACTGGTTTGCAATTTTTGCTCTGAGAATCTTAGTAATTTTCTTTGCTCTGAGCCAATTACAAGTATATGTTTTAAACACATGGTGATTAACTGACTTGCAGTGCTGAGTGGAGCTCATCCTTTGTATCCAGTCAACAAAAATGGAAAAAAAAAGGCTTGTTCAGCTTTGCAGGAATGCTGTACACAACATGTAATTTAACATGGTTCATTTCACAGGAATTTATTCTGGGTTTTGTAGCTATCAGTTTTTTTTAACATCACTGATTGAACTGAATAAGTTTTGCCTTTGTTACTTTGCCCGGTTGTGCATTTTGCTGAGAGACCATTTTCTGCTGCATCATATTTTTCCTTGGTCGCCATTAAGTGAAAGATTTATACCTTATTTCAATGAGCAAGTGAAAAATGGTTCACTCACATTCAGTTTTGCACTGTAGGTTTTCCAGTACACTCAATCTTAAACTATGACACAGACTCTGTATTTAATATCATTTGCTACCAAATCCTCTAAATCCACTTACATAAATAGACCACATTTGAGAAGCAAAGTAGAGCAGCAGCTTATGACTGTCAAGATGTTTATCTGTCCCTGGTCTCTGCACTTTAAACACAAGGAAACCAATAGTTAAAGGGTCAGTTCACCCCAAATAATACAAATCTATATCTGTGTCACCTTTTGTTGGTTTGGAGCTGTGGAGATCTCAATTTACAGCTCAATATAAAGAAAACTATTGAGTGTTGAGAGTATTACTTGAGCGACTGAGGGAGTGATTTCAGACACATCCCTGAAGGGGCTCAGCAATCACGGAAGGTTTAAGCATTTCCATTACATCAACACAACTGCCCTCCACAGAGGCTTCACACACCTTAGAGGCAACAAACACCTACATCAGAATGCACAATCGACTCCATGAAACTGATTAGAAAACTCTGTACTCTGGGCTTTACTATCACACTCTGCAACTGGATATTGGATTTCTTCCCAGACACCACACAGTCCGATTTTGGTGTTCACATCTCCTCTGCTCTGGTGCTCAACACCGGAGCCCTCGGGGACTGTGCGCTCAGCCCCCACCACCCCCCCACGCCCCCTCACTCAGTACACCCATGACTGCAACCCCTGACATAGAGAGAACTCCATCATGAAGTATGTGAACAACACCACCATCGTTCAGATTAGATGTTCATATCCGGAGGAAATCAACATCTTGCAGACTGGTGCACGGAGAACAGCTTTCTGCTCAACGCCAGAAAGACTGCTGAGTTTTGAAAAAATGGAGGAAGATACACACTCACACATACACACACACACACACCAGTGTCTAGGTTCCTGGAAATGAACATTACAGGGACATGACATCACACATCTTCACCCAGGTTTTTTTAAAAAAGGGTGTGAGACATTTTAACACATCCTCTTCACTCAAGTATAGTAAAAAGTTTTGTTTAGGAACTTCTAAATCATTAATCCTTTATTAGTCTTGTGTTTTCTGTTTTTAGATGCAAACAGACTGCAAATTACATTTTGTTATACCATCCTGTGTTGTAAATTCATAATAAATGTATTTTGAATTATTTATCATGCTCCAAGGTAGTTGTCATGGAATAATGATAAATACATCAGATTTTTCACATCAAACCACCTCGGGACTTTTTATTCTCTCTCTCTCTCTTTATCTCTCCATCACTCACTTTTTCTCTCCTTTCTCACTTTTTCTCCCTCTCTTTCCCTTTTTTCTCTTTCTCTCCTCTACCTTTGTCTTGCTCTTTCTCTCTCTCTTATCTCTCTCTCCCTCTCCCTCTCTCTCGTTCTCTCTCTCATCCTAAAGAGGCGGTCCTCAGGGAAGTGGGCGTGGCGTCGTGGCTAGTCAGTGACGTCAGTGGGAGCTGTTCACTGTGGTATGGTGCTGAAGACACAACTCTCCTCGCCTCTCCTCTCGCTCACTCAACCAGCCAGTCGCCTGCTCGCTCGGTTGGTCCGCAGACATCACTTGGTCCGTGAACGCTGGATTTCACAGCCGCAAAGACCGTTAATCTGCGCTCTTTTCCGGATAAAGAAGATATTTTTAAAAAAAAAAAAATAAAACAATCAGCAGCGTTTATTTCTCAACGGAAGCCCACGCGAGGAGGATTTCCAACTAGTAAGTCACCTCTTTTCTGTCTATTTCTTGGTCTGGTGTGGAAAAGCGGCAGGGATGGATACTTTACTGTTATCTTTAATGGGTTACAAACGCCAAAAATAATTAAGTGATCCCTTCTCAATGGGATCATTTCACTCCTGTTTAAGTAATAGTACATATGCATCCTCGCTGTCTGTAATTATCAGACCGTGTGTGTCCACTGAGGCAAGTCTTCCAGCCGCGCCTAAATCTTACCCTGTGCCTGCCTGGGGTAAAACATTTGACTCATATTTGCATGATCCAGTGGTCAGACATGCTCTTTCTCTCTCTCTCTTTCTATTTCTATCTCTAACTCTTATACATACTCTGATTTCTTTGCATGCATGTTGAGATCAGCATGGTAAAGCAACTCAAAGCAACTGAGCAAAAATACAAATATGAAGCATTTTAACCCCCACCTTTCTCTCTTATTATTTACAGTGTATTCATCTGTGTCTATGTGTGTCTGTGTGTGTGTGTCTGTGTGTCTCTGTGTCTCTGTGTGTGTGTGCATGTGTGTATATGGTTCAGACACACACTGGTTACACAGGGCTGATTCAAGCAACACCACTATTCCAGACTATACTTGTAACCTTAAATTAGGTCATTTCTGTAGTGTCTAGTCATTCAGTAGTGATTTTTTCCCAGTGCGCTGACCCACTGCCCACATGTAGTGGCTTCATGGTTTTACTGGTTTACAAACGGCGACTGGTCAGTTAGTGGGGGTCAAATCTGCTGCTGTGTTTCTTGAAAGCAGAAAAAGCATCACAGTTTGAGGAGGAAAGTCAGAGAGCCAATGAATCTGTTGAGGAGTGATGCTTTTTTGATTGTAGAGTACATTTAGGTGTGGCCCAGCTGGCCTCTGCTCTCCTCCCTTCTCCTTGCTCTTTTCCTTTCTTGTTTCTCCCTTTTTTTCTTCTTTTCTTTCTCTTTTCCTTTTTTGTTTCATCTTCTCTCTCCTTATCTCCACTCCTTTCTTGTTTTTTTCTTTTATCCTTTTTATGTTTTTTCTGTTCCCCTCCTCTTCTCTTGTCTCTTCTGCTCCTTTTCCATCTTTTTCTCTCCCTTTCTTTTTTGCTTTCCTTCTTCTCTCTTTTCCTCCCTCTTGCTTGTGTTTCCTCCTCTCCTTTTTTCTCTTCTTCTCCATTCTGTTCTATCCTTTACTCTCTTGTTTCCTTCACTGGCTTTCTCCTTCCTCTCAACTCCTCGTTGTCCCACTCCTCTTCTTTTTTATCTCAGTTTTAATGCTTCTGCAATTGTCTGTCCTTCATCCCCACACATACACACTTTACACTTCAAAAAGTTGAAGAAATCAAAGAGTTTTTTTTTCTTTTGCTTTCCCATAAATGAAGGATTACTGTCACTGTTAGAAGCCTTCAGTTTTCTTTAAAGTCATATTAAAAAAAAAGAAACTTTTTCCATCCAGTTTGATCAGTTTTTATATGTTCAGGGAAAATGTTCTTAGTGTCACATATAAAGTTATATTACACATTTATATAACATTCTATGATGCTGGGGAATCATTAAAGGCAGATTTTTATTATAAGAACAGTCAAAACAACAGAGGCTGAAAAATCTTGAATTTAAGATCCTAATATGAGTCAAACTCCAAAGAGGATAGATCCTTCATCACCCATAATGCAACAATAGCACCTCTCATAAGACCCTCACTGCCTAAATGTCTACTCATTTCAAGCCCCTCACCTGCAAAATTTAATGCTAGCTCTCTTAAGAATAAAATCCAAGCAAAAATTAAACTGTTTAAACCAAGTTATCCCTTATGACATCATTTTGACACAGCAGGGTCGTATTTTTTGAAAACTTCCTTAATGAACAATGAAGACATTACATGCCTATTTTCCAAGTCTTCACAGTATGTGTCAAAAACTTGCAAATGCTCTTAATTTTGATAATAAATAAAAAACACTTATTCTTGCCCACTGATGTTTGAAATCCTCTGACAAATTATAACTGAAAGTCTTTTTGAAATAACAGAATTTTTGCATGATGTCGTGGTTTCCTGTTTGCGAGACACTGTGGTTGTGTTAGAGGGTCTGAAAGACACCAGTGTTAGTAAAGCTCAACGTAATTTATTTTGAACTTTCCACTCGGCCTCCACAAGCTGCACAAGGGCCATCTGGGTGCTCGCAGGGTGCAGCTTGAGCTCTGTGCGCTTCCTGAAGTAAACACTTCCTGACATTTTAGCGGGCAGAAAGATATGTGAAAGGTGACATTGCTGACATCGCGACAGGGGCTGCAAAAGTACATGTCATATGTTCAGAGTGCTCACAGAGGATCTAAATATAGGAGCAGCGCCACTCAGTTTTTTTCTATCGAAATTGCATAGTGAGTTTTCTGGACCTGCAGCTCCAACTCTTCTGATATTTACTCAATTAGCTCTGTACTAGACTAATCCTGTGCTTTCATTTAATACACAATGTTTGCCTTTGATTTTGTGAGATGTTTAAAGGAGACCACTCTGCCAAAAGAGGCAGAAGGCTCCACAATATGTTCACATGTTTAAATAATCTGAGACTAACCTTTTCAGTCTGTCTGGCTTTGATGTCTCCTTGATTGGTTAAATCATCACCTTCTGTTTGATATATTTCTATTGAAAATGTTATCTAAACCTCTCTGATGAGTGCCTGTTCATGTTGGAGTGTAGTTTTTGAAGATCTGTAATTTGTCAAATGAAAGGCCTGGTGTCTTTATTAGAGGCAGTGGATGCTGAGAGCTTTAATGCTTAATATTTCAGGATTACCCTAAAGGCAGATAAATGTTTGAATCCAAGCAAAATGTTAATTACTCCGACCTTCCGTGAACAGCGCTGGGTATTGATCGATGGACTGAATGAACGGCTGATTTGGCTTCTGTTTCTGCTGTGCTGCCAGAGTCACATAAGGAAATTACAGCACTGTAAATTTCATCTTTTCTAAAACTGATGCCTTTTTTTAAGGACCCCCACAACGGCCTCTCTGTGGTTGGAAAAAAAAATCAGTGAGGTAGAAAAGGTCACCCCCTTCCTTTCTGGCCACAAGCTTCAAATGGGCCCGTGGGTGTCCAAACTGGGTTTCTGTTCATGGTGGAGCAGGTGGTTGAGTGGAGCTGGTGGTTTGGTGGGGCGGACAGAGGCAGATGGGGGGGTTGTGTGGGGCTCTCAGACAGGTCCTGGACTCCAGTGACACCTGATAGTGCTGGATCTGGTTTCTCCACCTGTGTGCAGGTGGAGTGACATCAGCAATACTCGTTAATACTTAACTGTGTACAGTTCTGCATCAGGAAGGGTACCTGTGGTTAAAAAATATTTCATACAAAGTGTTTGTCTTTACTTGTCTTTACTTGTCTTGTCATCCCAGAGGTTATCGACACCATTTAAAAAAAATGGTGTATGGATGAAATGATGTAAACCTTTTATCCAACACACTTTACAAATAACCTCTTGTTCACCCATTCACACACACACTGATGGCAGCAGGCCACCATGCAAAGTGTCGGCCTGACCACCCGGAGCAGTTTGGGGTTCAGCTTCTTGTGTAAAGACACTTTTCAACACAGCTGGAGCTGCGGATTAAACTGGCAACCCTGTGATCAGTGGTCGACCACGGCCTGAGCCACAGCCGCTCCATGGAAATTTAAGTTGTTCTTAATGTAACCTTATCCAAAAGGGAACTCTGCTGCCCTTCACAGGGAGGTCTGAGACCACCACAGAAAAGTACATGTGTTGTTTAGAAGAAACTTTAGAGAGATAGATTTTGTTATCAACAGTGCTTTTAGCTTAGCTGTTGATAAGATGAAGATTTAATGGTAATCCTTACCAGCTTCTCTGTGAGGCTGTACTTTACCTCAAAGATAGAACAAGCTTGCAATGATCATGGTAACATCCTGAGACTTAGCAGGTATAATGTTTACTATGTTAATGGGTTTGGCTAAGGTTTCAACAGCTATGTAGTGGACACGTATTGGATGCGTTCACATGTATGTGGTAAATATGGTACCGTGGTCATCAAATCACCAAAGTTTTTATAAGTTAAAAACTCATGAAGTCTGACCTGAAATGGGCAAGAGATTTCACACCTCATGCCACTAGGGAGGATCAGTAAAGTCAGTAGAATTCAGCCTCCAAGGATTTTGAATGCTTGGGCAAAATGTCATCATGGTCAGTCCCTAAGTTGCTGAGATATGCCTGTTTGGACCATAGTAAAGAACAGACACTTGACAAAACTGAAAAAAAGAGAGTGAATTTTCCAGTTTAATCATGTGTGTTTGTGCGGATGTGTTCATGTCACTTGCACTGATACGACAAATACAGACAAATTATCAACCAATGTATTTATTTGTTCCAAACAACCACAGTACCTGTGCATAGGCCTTTTGCTAGCAAGAAACAAATATCTCTAAAACATTGCATGTATTGCCCAGAAATTCCCAATCTGCAAGACTTTTTCCTTCAGAGCTCCACAGTTCACAGCAACGGTTGCATGAGCATTTTTTGTCACATAATTCACATTGTCTAGCTGAGTTTGTATGTAATTGCACCATGCAAAAGATTTGCATCGCTTTCTGTGTGAACACACCCTTAGACTGGCTGTGACTGTGCTTGCATGGCTTTAAGATGCATTTCTTCTAAATTCTTTTTAACTTCATATCAGTTTTGGTTCCTTGCTAGCATTCAGAACCAAAAATTAGGATGGACTTGGCATTGCCTTTATATGGACCTGCTTCAGTATTGGATAACCTAATGAGCATACTGAGTGATGACAGTGACACCTCAGATCACAGTTATCATTTTCGTTTTCTATCTAATTGGGATAGTAGATGGGATAAGTCTGTCATGTCATAAACCTCCTACCACTCCTCTGCCTCCTTATAATGCTCCTCTTCTGCAGTGATTCAAAGACAAGATTTCTCGTTTTATGTTTGCTGAGACTTCACACTCTACCGCATCTCTATTATTTCCTTTCACCTCCTCCACTAGGTGTTCTCATATGGGCTTTGAATAGAGCTTATTGTCACTATCACAGGCATCATGGGAGGGCTGGGTTCCCCGCTTAGATCCATGGTCAGCAGAGAAGCTTGAGCCAAAGTGAACTGCACACGATAGTTCAGAATGCAGTTTTTTATATCTCATTTTAAGGCTGAAATCTGTCCCCTTGTTGTGCAGTTTAGCAGCGAGCGGCCTTCGTCAGCGATAAAAGAGCTGTTGCGGACAGCTGAGAGCAGGTCTGCTGTCTTTGGAATCAGCTACTGCAAAGCTTAAAGGACGTGTGATACCTGTGGGCTGTAAATTTCAAACTGTGAAGATACAAACTGGGTGTGAAATGTGGCTGCCATTACTGACTCCCTATTAAAATGGGCTTTATTTGCACTAAACCAGGCACTCTTTATAGTGAAGTGTTATATACTCTAAAATTTCATTTATAGCTTAATAAAAGGGAACAAACAAGGTTTCAACTCTACACACACTATGATGTAACATTTCTCACATCGTTCAAAGAAACACGTTGATTTGAGTGTTTTTATCACTTGACTTCAACAACCTGTATAAGTGTTAGGCTTAGGGGTTAACTGCATCCATCTTGATATGCGTATTTATACATGAAAGTAAAGTCGTATTTCTTACTCTGACTTACTCTGAATCAAATCTTTTTGAATGTCAGCGTGCTTCATGTGGAAGCAACAGGTCACTGTTTGAAATGTAAGAACTTTAGTACAAAGAAATCCTGTAAGGTCACATCATTGCACAAAGCATGTCACTGTTTCTAACTATTTTTTGTATTTAATATGCATGGAGTTTGGATCAACAATTATTTACTTGCTTGTGGATCTTTGTGGAGTGGCTGAACATTCTCTACTTTGTAACTTACAACTTTAAATATACTTGTATGTTGGCTAATTTTTAGGTTGTTGTCTAATTATACAACTGTCACATAAGTCAGCAATAATTATGGAGGAATTTGTTGTCCTTGTCCTTGAACTATGTATAACTCAAAATTGTGATTTCAAAGTACTTTTTTGGTCCAAAGAAAACCTCAAAATGAATGAACCTTAGAACAAATATTATATCATCACATCACTGTAAAAATTAACAACAGTCTGTTATGAATGCAATTTATTAGCGTTATTTATTAGATTTAGCTCCTCTGGTTCAGTGTCTTCTCCTTCCTTGGCTGATGCTTGGAGCTTAAGAACGAGTAACAGTGGAGTCGTGCTCGGCATCAGCATAAAACTCATCTAGTGTGACCTCGCCTGTAGAGCCGGCTGTGGCTCTTTGTTAAACTAAAGCTTTTAGAGAAACAGTAGGCATGCACACACACACAAATGCTCGCACCGAGGCACACATGCACTTATGCAAGCAAACAATGTATGCAGAAACCACTACAGCTGCTCAAAATTCCATTAGTGACAGACTGTGAAAGCTGATCTGTTTCTATAGCGCAGAATATTCTTTTTGTCCGGGCAGTAATTGCACCTCTGATCTAAGAAAGATACATATTCATTTTCTCTGTCTCTCAATTTTATTGAGTCTTTAGAAGAGTCAAGAGTAACTGATTACTGAATGATTTCCAGAAGACAACTTATGGTGAGAAAGAACAAATCTGTCAAATCTTCAGGCTGAAAGCAGAGGACAGGTTTTCACTATCAGTCAAACACAGTGCACATGGAGCGGTGATGTGATGTCTGTAAGCTTCAGCGTGGAGCAGACAGACAAAGACAGCCGCAAACTGAAAGCCTCTGGGATTAGCTATTTCATAGGATTGTCACCCTGATCCTCTGCATTTTTGTTAGAACGGCCTACTTAAGGCCACATCTGGTCAGCATGTTGCTGTGTACGCACTGAAAAAAAAACTCATGAAATCTGTATGAAATAATTGCTTCTGAAGGTCTTTTGTCAGTAGTTTTCCATTTGTCATAAAATGTGAACAACATATTTTTTCTTTTATAGAATCTTAAAACTTTTTTTATGTTGAGTCATTTTTTTCAGACTTATAACAATATTTTAGATTGAAACACATAAAATTGACCAAACATGTTATTGGTGATTCCTCCGATTCAGTCATTTAAAATTTGGTTTACACTAAGTTAATAAGTTAAAAGTTATACTAAGTATAGAGCAGAGCATAACAAACAAAACTTGTCAGTCCTTTAGTTGTGAACAAACACATTAAAAAATGTATTCACACTTTGTCAAGTTTGGCTCAAATAATTGTCAAGTGTCAAGTCTTATGTACTCTGAAAAAAGTTTTGGTGGGTGTAATCATTTCCCTTGTTAATATTGACCATTAAAAGAATCCTTTTTGTTTGATTTGTGCAGCCAAGAAAAAATACAGAGTAGGAAAAAAATCTTATTTGCTGTATGGTAACAATATGAAACACTTTATTCTAGCAATATGCATCGTATAAGCATAAAACTCAAGGGGCACAAACGCGGTGCCCCAGTGGCGCAGGTGTCATTGCTATCGTATACCTGGCGCAAATGTCATTTTTGCCACAAGTGTATGATAGCAAACCCACTTGCGCTGGGTCTGTGTGCCGAGGGGCGGGAGTACGAATGAAGACAGAACGGAGACGTGTCCTGGCGTGTTTGCTATCTTACACCCGGCAGAATGAGGTCAAATGCACGAGGAGTTTAGACCAGCCAAAACCGGGTCTAAACAGAGGTGCAGATGCTAAACAACATTTATTTGATCAGATAAACAAGGATGGGCCGCTGTTTAGCTCGCTTGGTAGCGTGTGTGGCCCATATAAGGCAGGCTCAGTCCTCCGCACAGCGGTTACAAGATTGATTCCGGCTCCCGACCCTTTGCTGCATGTCACTACCCCCTCTCTATCTCCCCGTTTCACCTCTGTCCTATCAAATAAAGGCCTTTCCTTGTTTGTATTCAATATCAACAAAACAGTCTGTCAACCATTGATTACCACATGTATCCTATTCACAAAATGAATTTAATTTTTAAGTATGTGCCTGAGTATATATGTTTAAGATAATATATATATGATATATATGATAATGTATAACAACGAATATATTGTTGAAATAGATATGACAAAATATGAAAATGTTTGCTTTCTAATCAATTTGACTTAAGAGGGAAATTAGCTGAGAAATGTCTGACACAATACATTCACTGAGCGTTGTCCCTGTCCAGTCAAACAAACAAACAAACAAACAAATAAATCCTTGTAGCTCAGCCCTTTACGTTTGGTGTACGATAGCAATACGCCTGTGCCACTGGCGCACAGTACAGCCAGTCTTTAAAGGGAATGAGAGGGGATTCTCCGATTGGTTCATGCATTTTTGGCCAGAGAAACACCCATGAAACACCTATGAATTGATGAGATGATTCTACACAGCTGAT
>JAPZDV010000023.1:5538283-5585100 GCA_029814665.1 Acanthurus lineatus | reverse complement strand
CTGATTAGAGACCAGTCTGTGTCTCCACCTTCACTTCATCTCTCCTCCGCCCTCATCACTTGCCTTCACCCTTTCATTTCTGCTCAAAATGTATGGGCTTCATCCCTCAGTCCTGTCTTTATGTGGGTGTGTGTCTGTTACAGTACATCTCTCATCTCTGCGTCTTCCCCCTCCGCTCTTGTAGGTCTGCCATCCTCCCATCTTCTCTGTATCCTCCATCTGTCTATCGTTCCCTGCATCCATACTTGGTGCCATGCTGGCACATGAGCCTGCCAGCATGCCAGCATGGGTGGATGTCTGTTGAATTCTATTGCTTTTGGCTGTGCATTGTCCAGAGAAGAGCAGTGTGGGCCACAGCTGAAAACTCTGTTCTTATAAGATCTTATTTTGCTCAGTTTGCATTGTTTGATCCAATGCTTTAAGGAAAATTATAGACTTTTCCTGCAAGGTTTGAAACTGATCCTGGTACAGTGCTTTACACCAGGAACTTGAAACAGAAAAGCAGCCCTGTTTCATTCATCCCTACTATATAACCTGATGTGTGTCTTTTTGCTTGTATTCAGTGCATCAGTTAATTAACCACTTTGTAACAAATAAAAACTGTTTCTGCTAGTAAGCAGTTGAAAAATTTTCGATGGTTTAATTAGCTGTATTTGGAGATGCTTCACTATTGAGACAAGATAATTGATTTCGACGCATGACACCTGTTCCACTGACAATGCTGACGCTTTGCTGCTGTCTCACAACTAAATAATGTATTCACCTTCATGTTACCTGATTGGTCAGTGGCATTAAAAACAGGATTAACTACACAGGGTCACATGTGACTGTCATCTTTGCTGACGTCATTGGAAATGAGTTGGTGACAGATTTCATATCAAGCAGTAAACAAAGCATGAGTGCGTGTAAAATGCTTACGGCACCTAATTAAAGCAGCATCAATCCTTTTTTTTATTTTCTTTTTTTTTTCTATAGCTCACATCTAGGCAGCACATCCAGCGGACACAGATGTAGTAGAATTTATTTCAGTGTTCTACCTCCTTTTTTTTTCTCTGCTGGTTCGCAAAGCTGCTGAATGTCTTACGATGTTCATCAGCTCGTCACTTACTTTATCTGTCTGCTGTTTGGTGCTGAGCAAGTACAGTGTAAGGTTGTTTTATCTGAGTTTTTTCTTAAAACAAACTACTGCTGCTAGAACACTCTTCACCAGACCTGGGCATTGTACAGCCTGAGGGTTCAGCACGGCCTCAGAAGACTCAGAAAAACCATGGTAATTTACTTTAAGGCTAAAAATACTGGATGAACAGTCAAAGTCTGCATTTACTTTGACACACTTATGTTGTAATTGTGCTTTGGTTATTCCTGTCACAGTCATCATTTTTGTGAATGATGTTTAAACTCATTGCATCATCTGCTGAGGCGGCTGAGGCACAACATGACTGGAGATTTTCACTTTATTCTTACACACAGTGAATGAAGGTTGAATCTAGACATAGGTGCTACAAATGATCACAAAAAAGCATAAATTTGATACCAAATGTAGAATGCTGAACAAGTGATGAACTGGTAAAACAATTTTTCCTGAGTTTGATGGTAAAACTGTCTGCTTAGTTTGCAACAAAGTGTCTGTATTCAAAGACAACAACTAACATGAGAAAAAATGTATACAGTACTATTTTTCCTCTTTCTCTTTAAATTATAGCTCATGAAAACATTATCAGCATTCTAAGCAGTCCTCCTCACAAATAAGTGCTGTGTGGTAGTCATGTCATGTAAACCTGTTTTATTTATTCAGCCAAAAAACGCTAATTAGTCTTCAAGCGCTTCCAAAACCATTTCCAATCTGAGCAATCTCTCTTGTATTTCTTGCCCTCTGCTTCTTGTTTCTGGTTTGTGGCTCTCTTCGTTTCCTCCTGTCTCAGTTTTCAAACGCTTTGAGCTGAGAAGGGCTCTGCAGTCCCAACTGTGACGAAATTGTCAAAAACAGCAGAAAGGACTCGCACACCTCAAATGAAGGCAGAAATGTACAAGAGAACAAAAAATCACCACTTGAGGATTCAACGAGAGCATTTTAGCATTTTGCATTAAGCGAGACAAACATTAACCTGTTGGTTATGTTGCATCTTGGCTGTGACTGATGATAGGTCTTGTCAGGTAGTGCATTAAATCAGTGATTGATGCAGGGAGATGTGACCTTTTTTTAAAAATGCATGTCAGCTGAGTGCAGATTCTGTCTCTCCTTTGAATGTGGAGCTCTCTGGAGCTCTGCAGCTACAGAAACATCGGCAGCTCCAGACAGACGGGGAACAAACACACCAGCAACCTGTGCTGGTCACTGCCAGTAATAAGCTGACAAACAACAGAAACATAAAGTTTCTGACTAATCTTACCATTCTGATACATCTACTAGTTGCCTGCTGATTTTGGTGCACAAAATGCTTTTTTCTCTGACTCTCATACACGTTTAAGCTTCAATCTGTTTCAAACATAAAGCCTTTGGCTGAACCTGACGCAAGCAGCAGTAGTGGGCAAAGCATGAGGACTCTCATTTAAAGATCCAGAGTAGATGTGCTTGCAAAGTTGCTTGTAGTTGTTCTGTACAAAACAGTTTTTCCTGGGGGGGATTACACTTGTTTTCAATTCACCAGTGTCTCAGAATATGAGAGACAAATTTTCAATGTCAAATTTAGATCCAAATAAATAACCTTGTTGATACACAAGTGTCCAGCTGACCTGACTACTTTAAAGGACTTTGGTAAAGATGCTAATCCTCAACCACTGGTTTCGGTAAGCAACTGCTTCATGTTTGCAAATGTAAACTGAACCGCTCAAGATTATAGCAACAACATGTTCAAATTGGGTCTTTTGCAAGAAGATTTAGAAAGAAAACGGTTCTTTTTTTGTAATCCCCCTAAATGAGATTGTCTGAACTATATTTTCTCTGGATTATATTCATTTCGTTGATATATGTGCATCTCACTAAAGCTACATTTAGGGTGGACAGCTGTGCAGTGGATGTTGGGGGGGTTGGTTGGTTGGTTGCCTGCTTGCTGCTGTTGGCAGGTCATTGAGCACCGACTGTGTGAACATGGAGAGATTATGTTTTTCACCGCTGGTCCTGTCTTTACCTCTGCTGAGAGGACGCAGAGAGCAGGATTTGGGTTTGGTTGACTTAATCTCCCAGTCAGAGGTTTATATTTGGAAACAGTGTGAGTTTGTGTGTGCCAACAGTCATCTCCCCGTTAACTGATTAAATTATCGACACCCAAATCATTCAAACTGGTGACTACATTGACTGAACTTTGGCTCTATTCCTTTGAAAATCTTTTTTTCCAACTAGAACAGATCTGTTTTTATAGTGTACACGTGTTCCCTGCAGCTGTGTGGTTATGTTGCCTCTCTTTGGGTGGAGTCGTGTGCGTATGTGTCAGATGTGGTCAATGTAATTGAACAGTATGGTTTTAGAAATTCTCAGAGAATCAGCCACACACTGATAATGGGGGAAGTAACCCAAACAGTGAGGACCACACAGTACATGTTGGAAGCTGCACATGGTCTCTCATTACCAACGTGGACTACAGGTCATGTTCTGACCTCAATGCATCTGTGTGTGTGTGTGTGTGTGTGTGTGTGTGTGTGTGTGTGTGTGTGTGTGTGTTGAGAGGGGATGGGTGGGGAGAGAGGATGAGAGGCAGCCCTGTACAGTAATTAGTGTGTTGCTGAGGTTAAAGACGGCATCAAGGCAGGGTGAGCGGTGGCTCAGAGCTCCACGTCAACCTGATTTTAGATTTCCTCATTCTCTCTCTGTTCTCACTCTCCCATAAGGAAAATTCAAATGTACGTATGACTGAGGAGATTCAAATGGCTGAATTCAGGATACAACTAGTGCAGCTGGCAGCGTAGATTGGGGAGGGCACACACAGATTTTGTTGCAAGAAACAGAAAGGAGTTTGGAACAGGACCAGGTCATTTATCCACAGCCGCCTGCTCACAGATAAAACAAAGGTAGTCATGTCATGTGATGGTAAAATCTACAAAGAAAAGCCTGCTGTTGCCCTCAGCTTCATGTAGCATTTTATGCTCTTTTAGCTGGTGTTTTTGGTTTGATTATTTTGGAGTTCAGCTTCAAGGTTCATTGTTCATTCTTGCTGCTCTTTTCAGTGTTTTTTCCAGCAGCAGTGAAGACATTTGCCTGACACACACCATACACCAGCAATCATGTCCTGAGATTGCCCAACTAGTTCATTTTAGGTAATTACATGTATTATTAAATTAAATGAACAGAAAATTAGCTCTCCTTCTATTCAAAGCACGTAGTTAGGAGCATAACTTAATGACGTTTATCAATATTCTCTAACAGTTCTTAGATGAAGTATTATTTTAATAAACTCTTCCTTAAAAAGTCACTTAAATGCATCAGGAAGAATATTCCCAGTGACACAAAGTAACACAGGGGATCTAGATTGACAATTTTCCAACATTTCAGTGATGAGTAAGTGAGTCATAATTGTACTAATAGTGAGTGTAGAGTACTACTGATTAAATTTTTCTAAATAAACACATTTATTTCTAAATTGTTTGGACTGTGATTTTAAGACCATTGCTTCCCACTGCCACACTCTTTGCTCTTAACATCCAAGTAATTTAGGATGAAACAAGGATTAGGGAGTAACCCAAGAGTCATAACTCTGGATGACTTTATTGGTCCCACAGGGAAATTTGTACTGGACATAAAAGCAAGCACATCAATATCAAACAGCTTTAGTGCTTTAACAATTTAAGTGCAGTGCAGTGTGCTGTGCACTACAAAAACCAGCTTTCATTTAATCTAAACTTTATGCTTTTCCTATAAAATGTTATATTTTAACATTTCCAAAGGGGACATGTCTTTTATAGAGTTTCTTCCTATGATAAATAATATTCATGAAAAACTAAAATCCTTGGACATTTCATCGCTATAAATAATGTAAACATATAAATAAGTCAAACCTGCTCCAGAGAAAATGTCAACCATTCTGCAGTTCAGGCAGCCAATAACCTGTAATGTTCATTACTGACATGTCATCTTAGCCATGTATCATGAATCTAACACTCTGGCTAAAACCCAGGAGTTTGTATCAATCTTATGACATCACAAAAATGTCTAACAAAATAAAACAATAGTGAAGATGTTTTATATTCAAAAGGTCAAAGGTCAGTCTTATTGTTAAGTCATAATGTTCAACAAAAACTCTTTTCTAGCCTTTATTTAACACCATAACCCGGGATCGGAAGGTGAGATTGCCACTACAGTATATTTCACAGTTTTTTAAGATTATGAATTGATGACACTTTTTTGGGTTCCCACCTTTTAACTGCAGTGCTTGTTTTGATCTTCAATGCTGCTGTGTTGAATATGTTTATGAAAATAAGCCATGTTTAAGAAACTGTAGCCTCTGTCTTCTTCTCTCTCCATCTGTCCTCTGTCCTCCTCTGTAAAAACTGTCTTCAATTGGAGATAGTGTGTTTTCTCACTTAAAATTATTCACTGCAATCATACATATTAATTTAATGATAATTCCATTTGGACAAAAAATAGACTACATACATTTGAATGAATTCCTCCAGAGGCTTTAATACCCATATAAGTCATATAAGTCTGTACAGACATGATAAAAAACTGCAGCTTGGATTGTTTATGGAGGTGAACAACTGCAGGGCAGTAAGTAGCTCCTTTATACAATAGCATTCAATATTTTCCCTATAATTTCACATATTTCTGTCTTAGGTGATTCTGTTACTTGCTTCTTTATTTTATGCACATTTCTATGTAGTTTTCACACAAGAAACATCTGAATTTTACCCTATAAATTTTTAAAATAACATGTCAACAACAATCATTTGCAAATGATTGGTACTGTATGGAGATGTGAAAGTACATCTCATTTTCAGACTCTCTTTCTCTCCCCCAAACACTTACCTGTGTTTGCCATTGCCTGAACTTTGGGCTGTTTCCATAGAAACATTCACCACACTGGTGACAACGACAGCCAGTCAGCAATCATTTGCTCCTGTCTTCCCTCTGCATTTACCAATTACATCTTCTCTATGCCTCCTTTTCCGTTTGTCCTTGCCATCACATTTCCCCTGAACATGTATAAAGTTTTACAAGTTGAGAAATGCACCATACCTTAACATCGTCTATTTTACATATGTTTAGGTTAGAATATGTCATGGTGATAAAAATATAAACAAAATATCAAGATTGTTTATTTATCAACCTACAGAAACACATTCAGTATTCAGGACCTGCAGATCCCCCTCAGCAAACATCTCAGCTGTCCAGATGGATCCAAACACATGCAAGAGGCTGAACCTAAATGTGTTACAGCACAGAATATTCCAGACCTGTATGACTGAGGAATGAAGCATATATAATGCATTAGGCAGGAAACGCAGTCACAAGAAGGATAAATAATGACTAAAACAGGAAGAGGCTTTGGTTGTCAAGGGAGAGATCGGCAGAGGCAGGAACAGCAGCATGCAGGGAGGAGGGAGCAGCACTGTTTTCCACTTCTGAGGCCTAAAAACATAACATGCATGTATAAGGGTATAAGGACAACACGAGGAACAATGAACTTGCAAACTCTACAAAGAAAGGCCCATACAGCAGAGAGCCTCAAACTGTGCAAACCACAGAGTCACTGTGATCAGAGCACCTTTTTCTGTGACTCATCAAGTTTACACAACGTGGACTCAGTCTGTCGTTTTAAGTCCTACTTCAGCTGTGTGATTAAGAGAGACAGTAGCCTTGGTTTTGGTTTAGTTATTTAGTTAAAAATCTATTTTGAAAATGGTTTTTTAAAGCAGGATAATGCATTTTTGAACTTATATAACAATCTTTTCTGGTCACTTAAAAGCAGTGTAACAACATATAAAGACAACTGCCATCTCATAATATCACCACACAACGTTTTATAAAACATGGCTTATGTGGAAATGGAGAAACATTTTCATTCATGTAGTTCATCTGGTGAATGTTACTGAAAGTTTAGTAGTCATCCACTCTGTTTGGTTCTTTTTGGTCTCCTCCAGCTACTGGGAAAGTATCTGGTCTTTTAGTTGCTTAAGTCTCCATTACCTTTACCAGTCAGTCACTAACTAGTTTGGCAGCTGTAGTGATGCAACAGAACAAAGCTGATATGTATGGACTCTTCTGCCATTGGAATTTTTTAAAGTGTTTTTTCCCTAAATCTTGATGCAGAGTTACAATATACAAAGAAAAGACAGATGTGTGCTGTGTATTACTCTTAAGAGCAAAGATTAGATTAGAAAAGAACAGATTTTGGAGCCATTGCTTTTACCTCCATTGATTTCTATTTATGCAACTAAACAAAAAAACAAAGCAAGTTTCTGCCATCATTTCTTTAAAAAAAATGAGTTTACAAAACACCTACTCATAGCTACACCTGACTTCTCTTTTAATACCACTTACTGCACCAGCCCCATCCTGCAAAATGATGAGATTTGTTCCCTAGAAATGTTACTGAAGGACCCCTGACTGTCTGAATTAGTGTTTGTAAGACTGTAAGACTGTCATTAATTAATTAATACACTGGAGTTTCAAGGTAAACTCAGAGAAAGCACTTAAAATTATGTGTATAAAATTGAAAAGCTGAAAAGCTTAAGGAACATAATTATAAGAATATGAAAAATTCACAAAACTGGTTGTGGTTCAAACTGCTCTCTAATGTCAAAGGGTAAACTTGCTGTATCGTCAAAATAATTTTAGCTGGTCATGATCTTTTCCATTTAATGTTAGTGCTGTGCTTCTGTGTAGATGTTTTTTTACTACTAATTTGAGCTCAAAGCAGCTGCTTGTCTTGCTGGTTTGGCTTCAGCAAATACATATTTGTCCTCCCACTGCAGTTAATGTCATGTGGGAACTCTTTCAGCTTCTTCAAGGTTTTCACTTCAAAGTTAAACATCCATTAATTTGGATGTTGGTGTGAATTTTTGACACTATTTTTAATTGTGGAGAAGCTGATGTTCATGGTTTTCTTTTGGCATTAAAAAAAAATCTGACCTTGCTACTGGGAGCATGCTGGGAAATAACCCCAGGCAAAATGTTTTCTAATTTAGGCCACATAATTATAGCTGTCTGTGTTTTGTGGCTGTTTAGCCAGAAACCCAAACATATTTCAACCCAGAGGTCATCAGAAACACCCAGCACAGATGTTTAAAAAAAAAAGTCCCCTGTGAATATTAGAGTTCAAACTATGTGGCAAGTGGATGTAAAAAACGTTTCTGTGCTCTGACTGAGAGTGAGATTGCGTTTTGACAGTGGATCAGCACGAAGCTGCTCACTGTAACAAATGTAGAGCAAATCGCTGCTGAACGATCTATACTGTCTGTCTGTCTGGGCCAGAGAGCAGAGTACAGTGTGGGAGTAAGAGTGCAACCGATGTGCGTGTGAGTGTGTGTTTTTGGGCTTGCATAGTGTGTGTTTTGTGCTTGTTCTCGTTTGTGAAGATGATGCGCAGTTTGATGCCCCGATCAAGTATCAATAGCTTAATGTATGTAGATTAAAAAGAGTCTGTCTGCCTTTATGCCTCCATGCCTGTTACTAGCTGATGGTGTTTGAGTGTATGCATGTGTGTGTGTGTGGGTGTGTGTATGGGTGTGTGCTTGTATAAAGGTCATTAGACTGATATATATGGGAGGGGATAAAGGTCAAAGGTCAGTGGGACAGAAATGCATGACACTAAAAACAGAAAAAATAGAAAAATAAGAGAAAAGACAAAGAGAAGTACGGTTTTTGATTACATTTCTGAATTACTACTTTATGTGGTCGAATAGAAAACTTTTAAATGATACCTTTTACTATTATGCATTAGACATCAAGTCAGAGGAGTGCCTTCTCTCCTATCATCCAACATTAAGTAGACTGGTGCTGAACTGACACCCATAATTCTGTGGTATTGATCCTCTACAAGCCAGCTGCTCTGGATTATAAAGCACACACATACACACACACACACACCACACACACACAGCAACTGTTTTGTGCGCCTACATTCATGCAAATGTGCATGAGGACATCCACATAATAACATGCAGAGGCGCACGTAATGTTCGTCTGAGCTGCACCGCTGCCTGCTCTGAACCCATATAGATGACTGCCTAAAGGGTTGATAGATAATTGTGAGCCATGATCGTAGTCAGCTGAATGGAAACATAGAGAGTAAGAATGCACTTTGCATTGGGCAGCTCTGAATGTATTGAATTGTCTTCTACTGTCTGTCAAGTGGTCATGCAGCTGTGAGGAGGCAGATAATGATTCCTACAAGGCAAGAAGGGAGGACATTAGCCACTCTTGTTAGTGTAATTGAGAGGCTTCCTTGTGTGCTTTCCTGTTCTTTGAAGGTCCTTTTTTTTTAACCGCCTCGCTGCTCGATTGTGACACCAATTTGTGGTGAACAGTCAGTGAGTATAGAATAGACAAAACGCATGAGAGGGCGAGACTATTATTGATTTGGCTTTACCTTCCCCCCCATCCTCAGATCTCATATTTGAGGGAGTGATTCATTTTTAGTTTTGTTTTACTGACTCTGGGGAGCAATAATGAAAAAAACAAAGGCAGGTGGTGGATGGGGTATCTTCTGGCTCTGTTATTTCTCCCTTGTGTGTGTAACGTGAGGGGATAGAAGGATAAAAGGATAAAAGGAAAAAGTTTATGATGTTGCAGTTCTTATTACAGATCACAGGCAGTTTACAGCCTGTACAGATCTTCTTGCATGATTGTGAAGACATGAGACACTGGAACCATTTTAAGGAGGTCCAGATGACCTGTAATCTATTAGCAGTGAAAGAGACAAACATTGCCAGCTTGTGCATACTTAGTATGGATTGCAAAGTGGGTCAACACGTCTGTGTATGTGTGAGTAAAGCACATCATAAAACGACCCTATTCGTGGCAATGGAGGATTGTGGGAATCTCAGAATATGATTATAAAGTCACCATTTCATTTTTAGCATCTAAAGGCAAAGTTGTGACAACAGTAAATAAATTATGGTTAAAGCAGCAAAAATCTTTTTTTGTGGTAACGTTTGATCACATGACTCCTTGTGTGAATGTATGTCATGTACTTGGGTGGGTACCAGGAGATGATGTTTGGCACTCACCCCATATGTAACATGGTCTTCATCTTCCTCACTGTCCATATCTCCAGGTTCCTGCATAGCAGATGACAAACATGCACCTTTAAGTTCCCATTGAGTCTCTGAGCAGCTGTGACCATCCACAGCTAGCTTAGGGTCAAATGGCTGTGGTAATTTTAAACAGGTGAATTTGCATCAGGGCTGTTAGAGTGTGTGACCAACGAGATCTCCTTTTTTATGTTTAGATATAAGAATCCCCTCTCACATGCTGCACTGTTCAAATGTAAAGTAAGAGAATTTAACCACCTTGTTCATGCTGGAGTAACAAACGGCTCTGCTTGTAATATTTTTTTAAACCAAGTGATTAATGGAGGGCCCTGCCAAGTTTTTTTTCTTCTTGCTAAAGATCAATTCATTCACTTGTGAAGGAGGCTATCTAAAGTTGCAAGGCCACCTCATATTTCTAAAGAATAATGTTGCACAAAAGTGAAGATGTCCCCTTTGCTGAGGCCAAATTCCAGGCACCAAATAATATGAAAAAAAATCACTGTAACTGAGGGAGTTATTCTTTTTGACTTGACCCCTGAGTAATTTTGTTTGGTCCTTTTGAGCATCAGCATTAGAGAGGAGTGTGTAGAGTAGTGTCCTTCACCATCAAACAAAAGTGTAACCTGTAGAAAGGCCAGCACGAGTTCATATTTGTATTTTCCAATCTATTCATCTATTTCCCCTGAAACCTATTGGATGTTTTAAGATGTTGTTCTGAGGACGCCGTGCAAATATGCCAAAGGCCAGTGTTATCACTCATGGGCAGTTGCATTTAAATGGCTTACAATATTCTTGATATTTTCAACAGTTTTTCATGCCTCCATAAAGATCATCTGTATTGTAAAAACTTCTCCAGTTTTACAAAAGAGAGCTCATTTTCTTTATACAAATTCTTCAGCTTTGTGGGTGTTTTTGCATCTCTACCCTCTTGTGAATAAAACAAATTATTTGTCAAATCTGGACGTCCTTGGAATACTAAGCTACATAGAAATATCACAGAATTAACTGCATAAACTAAAGCTAGTCTATTGTACACAATGTCTGAGTGGCAGTCATCCACAGCTAATGACATAGTGAGCCTCAAATCAAAAGCAGGTTAATGGCAGAAAGCCTCTAATAGCAGCCTTGTGTTACGTAAAAGTCCAGAGGTGATGCTGTGCTGCTCCGCTGAGCGATTTATTAGATCATGTACAGGAAAGAGAGACAGAACGGAATGACAGAGAGGGAGGCTGAGAAGCGAAGGAGAAAACGACATGAAACAAAAGGTCATGGGTTAGACTCAAACAATACAAGCCATAACAACAGACCTGCTGTTTTACCCTCTTAGTTTGTCTGTCTCGTTGTGTGTTCATGGAAAAATGTGCTCCTCTAGACTCTAACTGTAATGGTTTTTAGTGCTTTTTCAAGTGTTTGTATATGTGTGCGTCTGTCTGTGGGCTTATTTTGTCAACTCAATAACATCACAACCATGCAAGGTGGCACAAAAAAACTATCCAGGTTTGCAGTTGAGATCAAAATGGACATTGAGCTCAGTGATGGGTGGGGCTCGAGCGAGGGTGCTGGAAGTAAAGGGATAAGAGGTAGATGGTATTTTATGCTTGTGGTAACCATGTTATACAACCATGTTACACTGATTTAGGAGACAGAGAGACAGAATGACAGAGACAGTGAAGGAGGCTGTGATCTTTTAATCACCTATAAAACTTGTAGACTCATGACTATTTAAATTGCAGGAAATACTGTAAAGTAATATCATTAATACACAAAGTTGAAATATTGAATCTTAAACACTCTGCCTCTTATTTTCTAAAAATAGAATTATTAGCAAACCTCGTGACATTTGTACTCATTAATGTGGGATTATAGGCACATGTAATCCTGACAGAGCATGGTGGAAACTAGAAAATATATGATAAATGGTAAAAATACAGTAGCAAGTGGAATATGTCCTTTGTGTCCAATCAAAGGGGCTACTTGTTTCCTCTTTACAGACACCAGACAGTTTAGTTTACCTGGGGGGAAGAACTCAGCAGGTTTAGGTGTTTTGTTGTTGTCTTTGAGTGTACCAATGCCAACAAAAGGATATAAAAACTGGACGTTTGGTTAAATGAACGCACCCAAACACATGCAGTTTTAAGGCAAAATAGAAATTTGCCCTGCATAACCTAATTTGCATAAACACAATTTTAACTGTACCATTTCACCTTAATTGTTGCAAACAGGTTTTCTATTTAGTCAGAACTTTCCAAGGTTGAATCATCAGTGCAAGATAGTCTTGTGTCTGATGAAAATAGCATTAATTGCACAACAAATTAACAAATAAAAGAGCTAATCACAACCAATAAAATACACACTGAATACACAGCAAAGATTACTGTATTCTGTGTGTACACAAGCCTTGAAATATTGAGGGTAATTAGCTGCAGGCTCCCCTCAAGCTGATGATTACTAATTTGACAGTTTATCCAGTCCAGTTGAGAAGCCAGTGGCCTCGTGGGAGTTGTTGTTCCCACAGGCCAGATTTAGCTCAGATTGTTTTGTTGTTGAGGGAAATGAGAAGACATTCAAAGAGCAACATAACTCTTTACTGACTGAGAAATAAGCGTCCAGGAGAAAGCATGTGACACAGGTATCACTTGGGTCAAGCAAAGCCTCCATGGGACTGAAAAGCCTGAACTAAACACCTGATATGCCTCACTGTAGCCGCATACATGCACTGTTTGTGTTTGTGTCTTACACACACTATACAGACAACACTGAGCACAGAGCCGGAGTGTTTCGGGACTGTGCCCATGTTCAGTCTCTGTATGCTGACAGGCAGCCACACTAGTACAGTTACTAAGTGCATGTGACTAGGTCACCATGACAACCGAACTCAATGAAGCATGCTGAGAGCAGAGTGACGTCACTGGCCTTTGCATGTGTGTGTGTGTGTGTGTGTGTGTGTGTCTGTGTTCATGTGAGTACAGTGCATGTAGTACTTGCTGATTTAACTGCTGGTCCTTCAGAAGGTGCTGGAATAGGCTGTGTACAAGAAACAGACAGACAAAATAAAAAACATCTCTTACTATCTTTTGGGTGCGGTGTCTATGTATCGTTTTTTAAAATTTCGAGCAGTTCAGCGTGTTTGAAGAGGGTGATGTGTTTGCATGATTTGTGCAAATATTGGGTTGCATCCACATGGTTGAATGCATTTATTGTAAGTCGCCTCGGATAGAAGCATCAGCTCAATAGATTTAATTTTACATAAGAAAATAGAGAGGGAGAAAATGAAAGGGAGGGAGAGAGAATAAGTAAAGCATAAACAAAGACAAGAGGAGACAAAAGACCAACAGTGAGGAAAATTAAAAGAAGCATCAGCGGCAGAGAGGGCATAATTACTCTGATGTGCACTCCACCACTGTTTGAGTCTCCGCAAGACACCCTTATTTGTCTTATCACTATTTCCTATTCTGATCTCTCTGTGTGCATTTGGGTTTGTGCATGTGTGTGTATGTGTGTGAGTGTGTGAGTGTGTGTGTGCGTAGCTCAATTCTCTATTCACTGTACCAACAAAAGCAGGGCATTGATCACTGCTCCATTCAGCTGCTCCACTACATTGTATTGCTAAACACACTCACATGCAGAACACACACACAATGGTTAATGCCTCAAACAGCACACTTGTACACACACACGTCATACATGCTTAAATACACTTCAAAAGTAAACGCACATGCAATTGATTGGCTCTCACGTGAGCACAACACAGCCCTCTTTGACTTTATAGACTCACACATAGACACCAAAGCAGCAGCACTCACACACTGTTTTTCTGGTTTTTATCCAGACAGACAGTATTGATTAAGGCTGAGAAAGGAATCCTCTGAAGCATATCTGTGGGGAAACTTTAACAAACTCCAGTTCCCAAGATGACACAGTCATTCATCATTCGATTTGTACATCCCAATGAGCTTCTGAGTACAGTGAGGTGTGTCCTACTAGGGAAAAGGGAGATGAAAATTGCTATTGTTGCTTTATGTTGTATTTAAGTGTTATTTAAAAAATATTGTGTCTGATAGACTACAAGCCATAGTGAGAGACGTGAATTAACATTTATTTAGATTTATTTACACTAATATATGGAACAGAAAACAAAGGATGAGAAAGGAAATAAGAAAATTTGTTCTCTTTGTTGTTACCAGCAATTTCTATCCCTCACAACATTACGGTACATATCATACTCTATTTCATTCTATTTACATTGTTCTATATGTATGCAAATGAGGGAAAGGTTATTTTGAAGTGTCATTATTTTTGTCTAATTAGGAGTCAAACTCCCACACTACTCTTGGATTAAAACACCACTCATCACATTGTATTCGTATTATACACTGGCTGCTAGTTTTCATTACTCTGTTATGTAAAACAGGGTGATCTCCTGGGATTCATTAATGGTGGAGGCACATAATTAACAAATGTTGACTATTTTTTTAAAAAAGAAACTCGTCATGGTCTCTAGGAACTTAATAGAGTGCTAGAGTGCTAAAATGTGCTGCACATGAAAACTGCTGTTGGTTTGACAAATTTCAATGGAATTAAGACATTTGTGTGTTTAGCAGTCTTTTATATTGGCTGCAGGTTACTGGGAAAAGACAGAATTTCTGACAGATATTAGATTTTTCCAGTTCTTAGTTC
This sequence comes from Acanthurus lineatus, assembly GCA_029814665.1. Lineage (NCBI taxonomy): Eukaryota > Metazoa > Chordata > Actinopteri > Acanthuriformes > Acanthuridae > Acanthurus > Acanthurus lineatus. The sequence continues at coordinate 5,570,235 of JAPZDV010000023.1, read as the reverse complement.
TTGGATAAAATGACTGTGCTTCGCATGAAAAGGGTTGTGTCAATTAAAAACCTACAGCAAATCACTACCTAATTATGTAGTTCCTCTTACTTCTATGGATCTTTTTAGCCTCTCTTTGTACATTTTTCCATTTTTCAGTCCTGTAAACTCGGCTCTCACCAGCCACATTACAAGCAACAGATATCTTTTTTGAGGAAAAGTTCAGATGAAAAAAATATTCAGGACAGAGTGGTAGATTTAAAAAATTACAAGGCCTCGTTTACCTGTGTGAGTCTGAAAGAACAGTTTATAAATCTTTGATCCGTGGCACCAACTGAGCTCTCAGTTTCTCAAGAGGTTAATCCCACAAATTGCCCCTTGGCCCTACAGACACAGTGTTTCTCTCCATTAGTCTACACTGTTTACTCTGGTGAAACTTCAGTGGCAGCAGGGTTTCAGAAACAGCAACTCTAATTAGTCCACCTCAGCTTCTTAGTGTAATGCATCACAACAAAGGATTTCTCTTTGGCACAGAACATATTCACTGCAAACATATGTATGTCTTCAAGGATTTATCTGTTTGGACTTTTTTTTTAAGTTTGTGTTATCGTGCAGTTTGTGTGGTTTGCTATCTGTCGCTGTCTGTGTGTATTTCAGTCTCATTCTGTAAGCTAACGTGTTGATTTATGTGAATGAATTATGCACATGCACACGTGTGTCCCCTGATAAGGTTTAGTGCGACTGTGCTTACTGACGTAATAGCTGTGACTGATGTGTATTTTTTTATGCATGGTGATTGATGGTCAATGTTGTGTTATTGTCAGGTTTTGCTTTAAGACAAGAAAATAAATTTAAAAAACCAATGTTCTCATTCTAAGATTCATTGCTATGTGACAACTGGTGAGACTTTCAAAATAAAACTTGCTAAGAAACACTACAGGTGATGGTTGTAATTTGTCGAGCATCAAAACTAATTGGTCAGATTTAAGAAATGATCATAGCTTGGGGTAAAATACATACAATAGTAGAGTTATGTGGAGCTATGTAAGGTTGTAAGAAAAAAAAGGTATATCCAATAAAGTTAAACTACATCTGTAACCAAGATACACTTGCTATTTTTTCTCATTTTTACCTGCATTTAACAGTTTTCATCTGGGCAAAGTAGAGTATTTTTTTCAAAAACAGTCCAGATAAAACTAGTTTGAATTGATTAAATGCTTTTGTATAATTCATGTATTTTTGTTAAATCTAAAACAATGAGCCATAAAAAGCATGTTTTAATGAGGAAGGGCTACAGATTGCAGTTTAAATGCCAGGCACCATCGCAGTAAGTGAATTTGTCTGGATTAGAGTTTATGCATGGGCAGAAGCCTCCTGTTTGCTTCCTTTCATTACTTTTCTGACCGTCTGCCAGGTCAGGCAATTTGAGCTAAATAGATACAAGAGTTTCATCAATAAGTGGGTGTATCAATGTTTTACACCCACCATTTACCATAACAATCGCTCATATTCACTGTTTAAAATATCTAGTGCCCCCTTGACCTCAGTGCTAAGTATGTCACAGGCTGCCTGCTGGTGAGTCAGCAAGTCATCTCTTCATTTTTCACCCGATTACCCAGTCAAACAGCACACTGAGACCATTAACTGTTCTGTCACAACATGACTCATTTCTGTACAAAAGGTTTAACTGTACAGAAAAAGAGGGTAAAGATTATTATTCTGATATATGTAGCTGTGGATGAGCCTGTCCAACAAAACATTTCTCTGGTTGCTGGAAAATAAGAAGACAGTTATGACAAATTTCTCACACATTGGTGGTTTGTGTTTTGTTTTTTATCATTATCTGGACGATGTGTAGGTGTAGTAATTGTTGAAATTGAGGATGAAAGCATAAATTGACAGTTTTGTAAGAAAAATAAGACATTATATTATAATAACACATTTAATGACATTATCTTGCTCTTTTAAATTTACAGGCCTGACTAAAGCTGGAGTCAACTGGATACAGATTATACAAGCTAGTATATTATTTGTCAATTGTATCATGGTTCAGTTATCTAACAGTAATTTAATAATGTATATAATTGGAAACATTACCTTTGCCTACAGCACATTTTAATATATTTGATGTGAATGTAAAGTGTTAGCATGGCCTTCAGTAATCTGTGGTTTTTGATTGTGTAGTTTGATGTTTTATGGACTCATTTTGCCATAGATCTGATACTTGAGGCTTGAGGTTGTTTTACCTTCACTGTGGGGGTCCCTGGGGGCTATGTGAGGTTACACTGAGGTCAGCACTTTCTCCGTGTCTTCCTTTAGCCTGCAGACTGTTGACATGAAAGAATTAATCCATTTATTATTTATTCATGCTGGGAATTGCCCCTTTATCCACTCTGGCTTGTGTTTTCCTGGTCAGTTGAGACGCAACTGAGGAACTTAACGTTAAGTTCTGGTTAATTCATCTGTGGGCAGGAAGTGATTAGATCGTCTGAACAGCGGTGGTTAGCATTAACATCGATCATCATCTTTTTTGTGACCATTCCAGGGCTTCTAGAAATTGCTTCTACAGCACTTTCCTATTAATACTATTGATTATTAAAATATGGTTGGAGCCTCTTATCTTTTGTTGACGTAAGCATTTTGATTACTAACCTACTTGTGCTTAACCAGATACCTTCAGTATAAACTTTTTTAGCCACATCTATCTTTTACTGTTCCCAGAGTTTGAATTAGCCTAATGTAGAATTAAATAATTTGCCCCATAACAGTAATCAAACCACATTTTAAACTACAGTTTCAATGCTTGAAGAAAAATAGAAGATCACTTTTCCACAGAGAAAATTAGCTTAATGTGGGTGTGTTAGATTATGATAAATCTATTGTGTTGTTAAGCATAAATTGTATTTCAGTGAACTAACTGCCTCTGAATATTAATGCTAATTATAATAGAACAAGTATGTCACTAATCTCCTGCCTCTTTTTTCTTTCCCTCCCTCTCTACACCACCCTATTTCCTTCCTCTTTTCTTCTATTGATTTTCTTGTGTTCACCAGGTCCTGAGGATGTTTAATGGCTGCCCCCTTCTGAGGTCGTCTGAGTCCTCGCAATCATAGATCCATCATCAACGGAAAAGCTGTCATCATGGAAACCCCCTACTTCCAGATAGCGCTCCATGATACCTCTTGTAGAGGGTGTAATTGCTGAGGGAGGGGTAGTAAGACTCAGACAAGCTTACCCATCAAGATAAAGATCACTCAAACCATGTAGTGTACCTCTCTCCAAGGAGGGGGGAGGGTCTGCATTCAAGTCTGATTTCTTTTCTTTTCTTTTTCATTTTTTTATATTATTACTGGAGCATATTTGTGTTTGCGTACGGAAAGAGTGTATGTGGATGAGGACAGAGTGTGTAAGGTGAGGAGAAAGCGACAGACAGAAAGAAAGAGGGAAAAAGAAGGAAAGAGATGGTTCTCCACACGACCCCTTACTCGAGTGCGTGTCTGCACTTCCTGGATGGCTTGTCATGGAGCCTGGTGTTTCCCTGTTACTGGCTCCTGGACCGGCTCCTGGCGTCCTGCGTGGCCACCTCGCTGGAGAAGCGCCAACGCTCCCAGGACCCCTGCTCCTTCCTCACCCTGTGTGTCCTGATCTCTGCACCCCTTTACCTCCTCCTCCTCCTCGTGTCCCTGCCTTTTGCTCTGCTCGGATTCATCATCTGGGCTCCCCTGCAGGCCGTCCGCCAGCCCTACCTGTTCACCTACCGCAGGTTAGTATGGATTCAGTTAAAGTGGTGCAGGTTGTTTTGCTATTACTTCTTATGAATCCTGTCCTGAATGAGTCCAGATATAGTTGTTTTAATCTCGCCTATGGTTTTGGTTTGGTTTCGGTTTGTGTTTTTCTACAAGAGTTTAATTTTGGTTTGTGGTTTTTATATGTAATTAGACTGTTTAACTGTCTTTTGGTCCTAAAAAAAATAAAATCCAGTGGTTAAACATGCTGTTACATGGCCGAATGTGTGCACAAAAAAATCACTGTGAACGTAGAAACTTTTCCCAGCACCTTGTTGGGCAAAGCTGTGTGTTAACTTTGAAACCACCATAAACACCATAATGCTTTTAAGAGAAGCAATTTTTTCAGTAGCATCATTCCTTCATTGTCATGAGCTAAGATAAATATGCCAGTGGTCCAATATTATGTGGAAAATGCTGAAGTTTGGCAAAGAACTTTTTCTCCAGAAAAATGTTGTGAAGTTACTAATCAATCAGCTGAGACTCAACACCATCACACATTTAGCTTTTTACAATAAATCAGTCTTGAAATCTGAGTCAGTTTCAGATTAATTTGTCAAGTGAGGCACAGCAGTAAAAGTAAGTAAAAAACATTAATCCTCACATACCACAAATACCTACAGTATTGTTAAATTATTCAGAAGACTCTGGTGTTTATATGATGGAAAAGCTTTAAAATTGGAATGGTAACAGTTAATTGGTAAAAATTATCTGGCATTTTCATTTTTGTTTGAAAGAGACGTAATTGAAAGCAGGTCATTTGTCATCAACATTTCATGAGGGAAAAAAACAGTTTTCTTGATCATCACTGGTCTCTGCATCTATTTTTCAAATTAAATGTTCTGTGAAAAACCTTTTTCATTTATTTTTCTTCTAAACTATGCATCAAAATGAATTTACGAATTACCTGGGGGTGAGAAATAGGCCATGCAGTTGCAGAGAGTTGTTTACGAGGACTGGGGCAGAAAATAGAGACATCATCCACTGTAAATGTTTTTCTTTCCTTCATTTGGCTTCCAGCTGCCAGGCTCTGCCAGTTCTCAGTTGGTGTTTGGTTATCCCTCCCAATGCCATAAAACAGTGGCTACCCACCATACAGCTGCCTTAGATGTAATGTTTGTCTCTGTTTTCTGTGGAAGAGCAGCACTATCTTCCAGTAACTCAACAGCAGTCTTAATGGTATATAATGAAAAAATGTAACAGAAATTCCCTCCCACGATTCTTTCCAGTAATTCCACTGCTTCCCTCACAATAATGCGGTGATGGTTTAACGAATTTAAAGGGTACAGTCTTTCATTTTTTCTTAATATAAGGTTAAAGGACAGTGATCTTAAAGGAGTAAGTCACCATAGTGCTAAGAAAAAAGCAGAAGGAGGAAAAAAGCAGATTTGGGTAGAAAACATAATGAAATTATGATCAAATTTTGTGGTTGAAAAATTTCTTTACAAATTTCTTTACCTTTGGACAGAGGCAGTTGCTCCAGGTTTCCCTGAGCTAATTGACTGCTAGCTTTACTTTCATATTTAATAAAAGAAATCAGAGTGGTATAGATCTGCTAATCTAACCCTTAAAAAGACAGTGAATAAGCATTAATATTTAAAATGATTCTTTTAAAACATTAAGGAGGAATATTTGGATGCTCCAGATCTTCTACTTAACTTGAAATGTTTTTTTTTTTTTTGCTGCTTGCCTTGTTTAGACCGGACAAACACCAGGTCGAGCAGGGTCAGGCCGGGCCAGGGGGTGCTGGGATTGGTGAGTGGAGGCCACAAGGCAGAAGCTTCTGTTTCTGCAGTGCCAACGTATGCCTTCTGCCTGACTCCCTGGCCAGATTCAACAACCTTTCAGACACCCACAGGAGAGCCCGGGAGGTGGGAAAGAGGATCCGCAACGGTGCCAGCCGCCCTCAGATTAAAATCTACATCGACTCTCCCACCAACACTTCCATCAGGTGAGGACAGCTTGCTCTTGCACTCCTTCTGTTTAACACTAGTAAAAGTACATTTCCTGTTACATTATTCTAAAAATCAGTAAAACAAATGAAAATGTTTTTCCATTATTTCTGCATCATTCATCAGTGCGGCATCCTTCAGTAGCCTTGCCACAGGTTTCCGTCGTACCTCCTCTCTGGACCAGCGTCCAGACCAAACACACACCACCAATGGCCCAGCCGAAACTGAAACCGAAGCTGCCACCGAATGCCCAATCCACCCCTCAGGTGCCATTGATTGCCCTATTCACCCTCCAGCAGGAGACCACGGCTCCTCTGAATGCCCCCTTCACCAAGACAAAGCAGACACAAAGGCAGACTGCCCCCTCCACTCTACAGGGAATAACAGCAGCTCAGACTGTCCTGTTCACACCTCAGGGGAGGCTTCAGACTGTCCGATGCATTCCACTCAGAATGGCCAAGGCCATAATGACTGTCCCTTGCATGGGGAACCAAAACCATCCCATGACTGCCCACTTCACACCTCAGGGGTTCAAATCAGCATCAGCGCCCCAGAGCCGGACCCCCAGGATGAGGAGGCTGAAGCAGGGAACCATCGGGAGCAAGCAGTGGGAGACACGGGGAGCATGACTGCCTCCAGGGAATCCCTCGCTCGTTACCATGGAAATGATGGAGGTGGAGGAATATCCTCCAACAATACTCTCTCACACGTCCCTCGCACGTCAATCTTTAAGCGTCCTGGACGAAAACGCCGCCATGGAGATGAGACGTTTGACCATGAGATCTCTGCCTTTTTCCCTGCCAATTTGGATTTCCTGGCTCTACAGGAAGTGTTTGACCACGGAGCAACCTCAAGACTGCGGCGGCAGTTGCATCGCTACTTCCCCTATGTGCTGAGTGATGTGGGGCGATATGGCTGGAAAGGTTGCTGCTCCAGGTTTAAATTCCTGAACAGTGGGCTGCTGCTAGCCAGCCGCTACCCAATCCTGGATGCACGATACGAGTGCTATCCCAACGGACGGGGGGAGGACGCACTGGCAGCCAAGGGAGCTCTGTTTGCCAAGGTCAGAAACTTTATCTTTTTTTACCACTTTACTGTACTTTAACAAATTAAGTAACACATAAGAGTTTTTTGTCATCAGTCTGAGGTTGGTTATGAAAAAATTCCAGGAATTCACTGTGCCCAACCAAATAAAATAGGTCAGCAATTGCAAAAGCAATGGTGTGGAACCCCAACTCAAACTACAACTGATAATTTTTACCAGAAAGTTTTTCCATGTAAGTTGTATCAAGATTCTCATCTCTCATCTCATTCTTGGCAGGGAAACTTAATTTAAAATTCAGTCATTACATATACACCTTTATGCTGATTAAAAGTCAGGTGTAGTTTCTTAGTCCACCAAACAAGTAGCTGAGTAGATACTGACGCGTGTAACTCCAGTGCTGATGATGATCAAGAGATGAAATCTGGATTACTTCCCCCAGGAAGTGACACTGTTTATTTTGTATTCCAGTCTAGTTTCAGTCAGATTCTTGACAGCCAACCATGCAGGCGTCTACAATCTCTCACTGATGTACAGAGGAGCTAACAGGTTGTATGCTTTCTGGCCAAGTTACCAGCAAAGGTCACTGACAATACAGAAGACTTTGCTGCATCACCAGTCACCAGGTTTAGGATGAGGCTCCCACAGGACCTTTTGTTTCTGTTTAGCACTTTCTCTGTGCACCCTGATGTTTCTCCTGCACATTACTTACATCGTCAGAAGATTCCTAACAACACTCAAGGGTGTTTATTCTCAGGTTTTCTGCATATTCTGGGCAAGTCCTTTTCCAGTTGTGTCATTATTATCACAGAGCCCACAAAATGCTCCCACAGCAGGATTATATGGCTGCCTGTTAGCTTGGCATGCTCTTTAAATTGCTTCTATTATGATTTTTGTTCGTTTTTTCTTGTTTTATCTTGTTTTATTATTGATGTTTTTTTGTGCATTTTCATTTGGGCAGAGATTATTGAGCACAATACTTGTGTACAGCCGAAGTTTCACAGAATTTTCTTCAGGCCTCATAAACAACATCATGCACATCATGTTTAAATTGTTGCTTAAAAAATGCACACAAAGGGCAGCTATTTCGTGCATAATGCCATAAATACCATTGGCTGATAGTGAGTCTGATGAACCACGACCAGTAATCTATTCAAACACAAGTTATTACACTATAAACCATTATTCAAAACAATAACTAACAGCAGTTAATGAATGTAAGATTTTGGTAGTAAATTTGGTGTGACTGCTGAGGTGGCAGAACCAAAAATAAATACACAGCACTAAAACTTCTTGTGCTCTCCTGTGATAAGTAATCACTCCAAAAACACAATACAAAAACCATTGTGTGCCGACAGTCTTCCAGTCAGTTCCAGCATCAATAATTCAGATAAACTGTTTTTCTGTGCAAGGATTTTCACAGATTTTGATTTTTGTCATCTTTGTTGGCTAGCTGCAATATTTCAGGGGGAAAAGAATCAATGTCTGAGAGGAGAAACGTGGCAAAACAAAGATTTCTCACTCAAATATGTGCTGGTTGGTGGATCAGACACAAGCTGATTTAATCACAGACTCACTACACTGTTAATTAACTGTGTAACATCCGGGAAAATTAGGTGAAAAATATATTGATAACAAGCTAAATGCATCTTTTCAGATTTTAACACGGGTTGTCTATTAAAATCAGACAGAACTGGGCACAGCTTACTGCGTGAACCCATACTACCAACTGTTTCAAAGATGTTTAATACATTTTCCATTCAGTGTCAAAAACTAACAAAATAAGACTCCGTCCTTCAGTGTATACTTTGCTTAAGCAGTTACAAACCAGTTTCTTCTTAGTGTCCTCATGTTGCACATCTGTGTCTGTTTCTACTGATGATGAACACTCAGTGATTGAGTAATTTAAACTCAAATTTTGACACCTTGTTGTTCTTTAACAAAACAGATTTAAAAAGCTCTTGTGTTAAATTTTATGACCTGGATATATTCAAACACAACTGCTTTTTGGACAAGACTGCATGATTTTAAGTCATAAAAATGAGACCTTTTACTATCATCCTGTCAATCTTTTAATCACATTGTAGATGCAACATGGAAAACAATTTTTTTTGTTATCTTATTTTACTTAAAACTGAGCTCAATTAAAACCAAATGCCTGTGTGGGCTAATTTTTATGCTTTTCATGCAGAGAGAATGTCTATGCTCCATTAACTGCTTGGTGCCATTTCAGCCAAAAGCTCATCTTGTTATCTCTGACGTTGCTATCTATAACTTTGGCAAGGCAGTAATTGAATCTGCCCATTAATACTGAAATATCTTATCATACATTTGTGATAGAGAGTGTGAAAGAGGGATGCAGAGACTTATAATAACCTGCCAGCTGTATCCATCATTTACTGCACCTCTCTGCAGTAAAGCGAAGGCATTACTTTTTAAAGCCTTGCAAAACATTTATTCACTTTTGATTATGTTCATACAGTAAAAAAAAACACCAGTTTGCTAGTGAGCTCAATTTCTTTATCCATTTGATGTCCACCGGTAAATATTATGAATAATGTGTTTCAATAGGCCTAAATGTTTGCTGCACTATTGTCACCATTTTACAGCAATGGACTGTAGACTGCAGACAGTACTTGGTAAATACATTCACACCCTCATTTATTCTCACATTACACATTTGTCAATGTGGTGAGTGCAAACATCACAGTAATTACAAAACACTCACAATCTTTCCAAATGTCCCACTGCTGTGTGCAAAAAAATGTGTTAGATTGTGATGTTTGTTAGGAACTTGGTATAATTCCACATATGTGTTTATACAATGTACTGAAACAAAGTGATCTAAAACATAATAACATGGCTTATAGGATAATTGTCAACTGGAAAGTTCTTCAGTGGTCAGTTATGTTACCTGTATAGATGTATTTAGAGGTAATATGTGATTTTTAAAGGCTGAGTTATACCAACATTTGAAAACTTTTACAGTGTAATATTTGCATGGAATGCAACAGAGCTATAAAAGGACTATGGGACATGAACATAACTTGCATAAATTTGAAGGTTGATATCCATTAGAGCAACATAATGTAAAAATTGGTATAATGTGAACTGGGAGCCCTGGCATTGTTTGAGTGCAACAACACTGTCAGAAATACAAAACCCAGGTTTCTGTAACAATAGTGTCGGTCATAACAATGTTATTTCTTAAACATATGCAGGAAAAGACTCAAAACCTGAACCAGAGACAATATGCAGTTTGCACCTGAACATAACAATTTACAGGCAGCAGCTCTGTGGAATTGTTTAAACCGCTGATCAAAAACAAGCAAGCCTACATCTTTGCTAATACAGCCATACACTTGCACATGCAACAACACAAAAGGTAACACAGTGAGAGGGGCAGCTTGGTGTCCGTTTTGCAGTCTTTTATTTTGCAAAAATATCTAATCAAAAGTCAGTCTGACATAAAGCTAGCGCATAACCTCTCTTTGCTTTTAATAGCTTCTCCGTCAGTATTCTCTGCTACATTTGTTCAGTTGTCAAAATGATTTTAAAGTTGTTATATTAAGATTAAATAGATACATGTTGCTTTTACTGACCCTTCCTAGATTCTCAGTTCTAAGAAAAATTATAGTTATGCAGAAACTATCATATTCATTTACATCCGCCAGTGTACTTAAGTGGGCTACAAGCAGAGTTACAGGATTTTGCTGTGGTGACTAGAGTACTTTATCCTGATTGAATTTAATTACCGTTTTTTTCCTGCAAACTTTACATTCTCTGAAACAGGGAAACACAAAGAATTCTCCCAGGAGAGAACAAGCAGTTATGCACAGTTTAAAGCTTAGCAAGACGATTTTTAGTGAATCAGGGATGAACGTGTGTGTGTGTTTGTGGGTGTGTGTGTGTGTGTGTGTGAGTGTGTGTGTGTCCACCTGCCCGTGTCCATATGCCCCTGTGATGAGTGTTGACAGTCTGTGAGTACATTAATCAGCTGTGCACTGCGACCGTCAGGATGTGAGTCAGGATGTGACCCAGTTCCCACTGGGACGGATCCACTTTGTGTGACCTGATGCTAATGCCGGGTACCTGTGCATGTGTGTTTGTGTGTGTGAGCATCTATTTGTTTGTGTCTGCAAATACCTCAACATACAGCAGATCTAATAAAGTCATAGTCCATCACATCTTCCATGCTGACAGTCTCATCCTGTTAGCCTTGCTGCCTGCTGACTGTCGCTGCAGTTTACAAGCTGGCCTCACATCCCAGACTCACCACCTCCTTGTACTGCACATGAGGTTGCTCGGGGTCCCCCTGAGAAGCTGGCTGGCAGCCAGCTGGCAGGGGCATGTCTGAATGCAAGCTTTTTATACCCTCAGGTGACAGAGAAGGAAGCCAAACATTGTCCAATTGATTCTCCTCACCGCTGGTAAATGGTTATTTAGACCCATGTGTCTCCCAATTCAGCATGATCGATACATGCGCCCCCTTTGAAGAGGTGTTTGAACAGGAACAATACCTCTGACTAAACATTCAACATGTTGTTGTTACATATACATAAATACTCTGAGTCATTTCAAAATAGCTTGTTGGGAGATTTTGAGTTGCACTCATATACAATCAATTTGCTGTTTCTGGTTTCTTCCTCTTCTCCTTATGATGTTGCATTCAGAAAACAGTTTTGATCAGAAATGTTAAAAATTTGAAGTCTCCATATATTATTTACGGGTAGCCAGACTATAAGTACAGAACGATACAGTATTGCCTAAAATCTACAGAGTATGCTAATAAAATGTCACAAGAAGTAATGTGATGCCACTGTTGCCATAGCTCTTGTCAGCTGAAATATACTGTATGTGAAATACAGACAATAAATTTATTAAAGATTTGTAATAGAGTAACATAAGGTCATTAAAGCCTTTTAATTCATATATTTAGTTTACTGTCCAACCTTATTGCTACCGCAGGCTGACACAGGTTGCAAAAAGTCTTTATGGTTCTCTGTTTTTAAATTTTTTAAATTTTTAAATTGACATTTTAGACAATTATCAATACTGAAGAAGCTTTTAGAGCTGCACTGTTTATTTCTCACTAATGTGATCTCTGTTCATGCTCTGTGTTTTGGCTTTCATCAATGAAACAGTGTTCAGCTGTGACTTTTGCTGGCCCTTCCTAACCTAACCCTAACCCCATTAACCATGTCCCCCAGCCAGCTGCAGGCTTTGATGTGCCTGCTGTTCATTCCTCGCCTCTCTCTTTCCTCCAGAGTCTTGGCAGCATTTTGATGTGAACACCTTGCTTCCCTTCCATGAACCAGCAATAAAGCGTTTCAGTAGATGCATTTGCTTTAATGTATTTGATGTTTATGCTGCACTCAACCTTGCAGCTAGCGGATATTTTATTTGTTTGTCTTTCATATCAAACACAAACAAGGGTGATCAGTCAGTCACAGTCAGGGTGATGATGCTTAAGATTTTTTCCTGTTCCTTTTTTTTTTTTTTGCACCACAGTGCTTATTATTGTGGTGCTTTTGCACTTTATCCAGATATCAATTGTCAGTCAAAACAGTGTGGGCGTAAACTGTAACACTATCTTCCAAACACTGTAACCATCAATTTCCATCAAACTTTTGAGAGTTATAGAGCAGAGCCGTGTGTGTGTGGAAAGCTTTATGAATCTGTAGATGAGAGTGCATGTCCATGTGTTTGCAGATACAGAACAGTTCTAGTCTTGAACCCACACAATGATTTCGTATAGTTTTTTGCTACAGTTAATAATCAGTCATTAGGGTTTTTTTGACATAAAATGAACACTGATTAAATAAAGGTTTGACTTGAATTACTTAATTATGATTTTAATGAACTAAAACTGTACACAAAGCGAAGAATGTGGAGACTTGGCAAGGTGTTACAAAATGTCCTCAACTAAATTAAACATTTAGTGAAAAGATGATATTTCAATATAGAATGTCATCTGATTCATAGTGTGGAAAAGGCCAACTGTTTTGACTTAAGGGATCAATCATTAATTAAAATTAAGACATTAGTCCAAGCAGGAACTGATGATTCTATACATTGAGATGGATGTCCTGCGCCAACATTCAGTGCCAGCATAGCAAGTAGTGTTTCTTTATGTAGTGAGGTGAAGGCTGAGGGTTTAGAGGCAAGGATGGCTGAATGTGCAAGTGGCAGCTTTAACTTTCCTGCAGGAGATCAAAGGTTGCTTCCCTTCACAGCCCTGCAAATAATGTTTACCTTTTTGCTTACTGTAACCATAACGTTTCCTCAACCTTTACCATATATTTAAGTCATCTAGTTTCCCTTCATCAATTTTAACTTTCTTAAACTTTAATCAGATGTAAGTATCATGTATCAATAAAGAGAAAAAGGAAACATGTCATCATTCAGAGTTTTGCATGTACAGTCTTGACATTTTTCTTTGGCATCAACATTCGTCTGGGAATGTTCTCATTTGTCTGACAATGTGTCACATTTACAGCTTTTAATGCTGAGGCCTATTTCATGTGTTCTTTATTTCATTTGAACCGAGTTACTTTAGGTGAAAGTATCGAGCAGATGATTCATGTTTAATATCCCAATGAACTGATTATTATACCAAATATACTTATAAATATCAAAAACCTACCACCCGCCTACTGTGCTATTGCTCTCAGGTTGTCTTATTCCAATTAAAACAATTGAAATGCTGTCCTTCTTAAATGAAGCCTACATCCCGTCTAACTCGAGGCACATATGTTTTCCCATAATTTCCTAATGGATGTATTTACCTGGAGAGCAGCAGCCGGACAGAAACACCAGTCTGAATTTAAAGAGAGAGAGAGAGAGAGAGAGAGAGAGAGAGAGAGAGAGAGGGAGAAAGGGAGAGAGAGGCAGAGATAGAATATTAATTAAAAAGTGTTTCCCTAAAGAGAGAGCCAGCTCCAGCTCCGTAATTAAAGCTTTTCACTCGCAGCATTTATCCCCTCTTATAATTATTTCAAACTACTAAGTGCATGGTTGAAGAGTTGTGTGCATGTGTGTGTTAGTGAGTGTGTAAATACAGGGTTTGAATGCATTGCTAAGGATTAGGCCTTAAAAAAAGGAACGTACTTAAATGTAGATGGGATTGAGTGGAAATCAATAGGAGAATTCTTCAAATCACTCCTGGCCTATCATGAGCTGAGGTCCTCTTTTCATTATTGAGGTCAACTCAATTTATTGACACAAATTGCTTTCCTATGTGGGGCCAGGGGTTTACAGTGTGCCCCCTAATGCAACACTTAATTAAACACTGATCAAGGCAAGGCCCCTGACAGGCCAAGACAACAGCAGACTGTCAGTCTATTCTGGGCTGAGGACGAGCATCTGTCACCTGGTTTTTGCGGAGTATCCTGCATCATTTGCTCCAGTCAGCCTTTGATGGCCCTTTCCAGCCGATTTAGCATGTTGAATTGGTGGCAGGGCAGTCAGTAAGACACTTTCTGATTGGTTATTGGTCCACAGAAATACAATCTCAGCAGTTAGGGATTTGCCTTGAATGACTGGACAGATAAGTTCATTCAGCGTGAGAAACTGAACAAGAAAGAGCTGAACAAAGTTTGTAGGATCAGAGGTTCAATTTAACTCCAAGGGTTAGGGTTAGGGTTAGGGTTAGGGTTAGGGTTGAGAGTGGTGTTAAAATGGTTAGCAAAAGCTGCCTCATCATAGCAACAGTTTGTGTAAACACATTTCAGATCTTTGGTTTCCATTTTCAGAGAGAAATACAGACTCCATCCAACTGCTGGTCTGAAGATTTATTTCCTACACAGGCGGCTGTTATCTTTGTGGTGTTTTTAAGTAAAGCTTTTTGACCAAGACACACTGACGCAAATTTGTCATTGTCACTGCTGGTTCTGTGATGAGGGTTTGGGGCATATGAGGCTTCTCAGTGCACAGGATGGCTTATTGCCATCAGACCAACCATGCTTTTATATTTACGTCTTTATATATTTTCTTTTCGTTATTAAAGACTAGGAAACCATGGCTCATGATAAGTTAAGGTTAAGATCAAGTTTAAGACTCAACATGAGTTCGTCTTAAGTTTCATATGGAACCTGACTTGAATTTAACTACCATTAACTTGACTTGAGTTCGTGTGTCTTGAATGTAACAGGTCTCAATTTGAGATTTGAACTTGTGTCGGCTGACTCATGAACTGACTCTAACTGTCCTTGTTTGACTTGGGACATGACTTGAACTGGCCAAAAGACTTAGAAATACCTCTGTGATAAACAGTTTGTGCTGAGTAGGCACAGGGAGTTGACATTCTTAAGAAACAAATGAGATAATTATTAGACTTGATTGTTTATTAGGCTAAGTAACAAATTGTCTGACAAGTTAAAGCGAGTCTGCTACCTCCTGGATTTTGTCCAGACTTCAGTAAATCTTCAGCACTGCATGGGATTTACAAAATGCCCCATAAACTACTTTCCCTGAAGATAACACTGCTGCCAAGCTTTCATCGAAAAGACCAAGGCTAAAATGTCAGAATTTCAGTGGCTTTGTCCATCTGGAGGAACCAAAAAACAAAACCCCTCTTCATTTTGTCTTCCTGCTGTCTGTCATCACGACAATTTGGCTGCTCGGTCTCCAAGTGAAGTGATCAAACTCAAGCAAGTAATGCAAGACGAAATCTCAGCTCAGTCTTCGCCTGATGGTAAAGTTAAAGTAATTAGCTTCAGCAGCCTTGGAGGTTTCATAATTAGACTTTTATAACTCAGCTTGGTTTCGTTGGCTTCCAGTGTGAAATCGTTTCTCAGTGCTTATTTCAGTTCCACTCAGTTCTTTCTCAATGCCCTGTAATGAGAGGAAGTCTTGGAAAGTTTTAGCATCTCATATCCTGCATTCTGACTCATTTGCTGCTTTATTTTTAAAGAAGTGCCATTAATTTAATTCCATTTTATTTTTACTCAGACAGAGCAGGAGGGGGAAAAAACATGTTCAGCTCATTTTAGCATAAATTGCTCCCAGTTGAAGCTCTATCACTTCACAGGACTCCAATTAGTGTTTGGCATCGTCTGAACTTCATCCTTTGCATAAACCGCGAACAATATAAATACATTGAAAGTCCACTCTTTCAAGTACACATGAGTGCATAACTCACACATGCACAGACTCATAAGTATACCCTCAGGTCTCTTGTCAATTTCAGGGTGCATAAACACCTAGTGAAGCATAGATAAGCTCCTGAAATATTATGGTAGATAGAGAGGAGAGCTGAGGGGAAGGAAGAGATGAAAAAAGGAGCAACAGAAAGGGTAGGAATGAGGACAGAGTGGGAGTGATAGAATAAAAGAAAAGATTAGATGATTAGATGAAACTTTGATGATCCCTGTGGTGAGATTTATTCAAACTGCAAAATTAAAAGCAATGAAGGTCAGTCATGTAGCAGAAACAAAAAGGCTTTGGGCTTGGTTGTCAGAGCTGACTGAATGAGAGGACTCCTCTGTACATTTATGGATTTAAGTTGAAGTTGGCAAAGTTATACTTAACATAATAGCTTGACATTTTGAAAAATATCAAACTATTACTTGTTACTAAATATTGATGACTAACTTTTTGGCTTTGTTGCTCAGAGTTTGATTAAAAACTTAATACTCATCTTATTTTTATATGCTTAAGAGACAATTAACTGCAAGCAGCTAGTTAGCTTATCATAAAAACAGCCCTGGCTTCATACAAAAGTAAAAAAAACAAACAACATCTAGTGTTTACAACCAGTACCTTTGAAGGGCACAATTAACAGGTTGTATTGTGTTTGTTTTATCTGCGTGAAGAATGTAAAAACGCAGCTTTATGTGGGTGGCTGTGCTGGAGTATTCCTTGGCAGGTGCAGTGATTTTACACATCAATTTTTACAGGTTAAAAAAAAACTACAGTTAAAACATTTTAATTTGCTAGCTTTAGAAGAGGCCTGTATTTTTCTGTATTAAGGCAAAGTCAGGCCATTTGTTTCTACACTAAGCGAAACTGGTTTATTTAACCCAAAGTAATGGTTTCCTTCCTGATCCTTCATGTTTTATAGACCTGGGTGTTAGAATATCAGTCTTTACATCCAGTCAGGAGAGCAACAGTTGCATTTTCCACAAACTCTTCCTTTATATGTGGATTGTTAAAGATGTGTTAAAAGAAACTTGCAATATAACAGATTTCTGGTGTCTTCCTTAGTTGGCTGTAATAAAAACTACAGTCTTGCAAGTTTACATGAACTGATAAGTTATGCAACAATATTGTGAAATTTAAAATTAAATCTGATGCATTTAAAAAAAAATGAGGTTTTGTTTGATATTTCAGTCCATCCATTCTTACAAAATACTTATTCCATAAACAATAATTGTGCTAGTTTTTTAAATATTTCTATGGGCATGCATGGTCTTTGCTATAAGGTGTATTAATACACTTTCCCTAACACAAAGCTTCCATTGTAGACTGAATTACAGTGAATTTACTGTTCTTAAGTCTACAATGTGAGCTTTGTTTTTGGTATCAAAGTAAAGCCAATTAGACTAATGCTTTATTGTTGCTTTTAGGATTTTTTTCATTAGGGGCTCTGCACAGACACAAAGCCAAAACAGCCATCCCATTATTGGCAATCACTTTCCATTTGTCTAAATGAAAATCCCTTCCTCAGAGGCGTGCTTTAACAGTGTGGTTAATTTATCAGAGGAATAAATGCTGAGTTCCCTCTTCATTAAAGTAGAAATGTATTGATCTGAAATTATACACATTAATTTGACTTAATGTGGGCTTCACACAACCAGCATGTTAAGTCACTGTGCAGTAAGTCACTGGAGGTAAAAGGGAAGTAAAGAGCTACTGATCAACCGAATAACATAGTGGATAGATTCATTTACCCTGAAAGCTCATTTCTTAACAACCTTGTACTTATTTTAAGGCTTTGACAAAACTAGCTCAATCAAGACCTTTAACTCACCAGCTTCACTACTGTGATGTGGGCAAGCTGCATCCATATGACGGCAGTGTTTAAATGGAAACCACAGTGCTTGGATAGATTAATTAAATCTACGCTCTAAAGCTGCATGAATGAATAGTTTTATATTAAAAATGCCTCAAATCAGTATGTGAATTTTGAAAAGTGTCACATGTAGTGAAGAATGCGCAGAGAATCATCACCTAACTGTGGTTACCCTTCCGACAGCAGCTTTTTTTTAGCATCTTTCAGCTAGTGTAGTGAGGAAGTTATATGACAGACCCCAGTGCACTCTGTGGCCCTAACGTTACTTGCTGCACGGTTGTTGACACACCACTGAGGCCTCATTAAAGCTGATGCCAGCCAAACGGCTGCATAGCTGCGAGGAGGGGGATCGTCGGTGGGCTGGAGACTGTAAATAAGTCGAAGAAATGAAAGTTATGAACTTGAAAAAAAAAGAAGTACTGTTCTCCTTTTTGCCAAAGAATTATTCCTGGCTAAAATCCTACCTGGCAGCAAGTTTTTAGAACAGCAACTGTAAAAGCTTTCATTAACTGCATAAACAGAATGTTTTAGTGGCAATCTGGAAGATTTTAGTCCTGGTTAGAGCTGCAAAATTTAGGGAATATTTGAGTTGGAAACTTTCCATGGAATCTAACAGGAATCCATAGGAAAATACTGGAATTCTAAAAATATGGGACTGGAACTCCGGGGGTAATTTGCTTTGGCTGTGTTTAACATGTAATTTGCAGGAAAAAAAACAAACCTTTTTATGAGCAGAAAAAACAAGCAACATGCACAGACAGCAAAGATTACAGCCAACAGCAAAATAGCTTATATTTTCAGTACTTGCATAGTGAATAACTCTTAAGACCCAAAGAACCTTGAAATGTGGATTTACAAATGATTGTGATAAAGCAGCTTTTGCTTACAATGCTCAGACCACTCTCTTTTACATGGTTTTGTAATAAAACTGCTTCTAGTTGAGAATATGTTTGAGAAAACAGCCCCAAACTGCAGTGTTTGTTTTTAAAGTTTTGAAAGAAGAATGGAAGAGGTGGAGGAGAGAAAAAAGGAGAAACAGTACTTGTATGAAAGCATGTATACTATAACAGCAGCCTAAAGGGCTTTCAGTAACCTGTTGTTGATACTTTTCCCTTAAAATCATAAATGTTTATCTAATAGTGGCCCTAGAGAAAGTCCGAGAGACCACCAAAGTCAGTAGAACCTATCCTCTGGGAACCATGAATGTCTGTACAAAATGTCGAGGAAATCCATTTAGTCATAAAGGGTTAAGGAATCTTGGGCTGACTGACCAGCTTTGCATTCCTTTTTAAATGATGTGTTTTTTATTTCATCCCCAGAAGAAAAACTGGTTAGTCAACACTAGCAGCCATAGACAAGGATTGAAATTGCCTTCTTAATTAACAAACACTCAATCAAAAGGAAACCCAAAGATGAACACCGAGCTGATTCTGACATGAAGCAATAAGCACTAAAAATAGAGGCATAATTATGAGGTTTATAAAGATTTTTCTATGGAAAACATGACAACTGTTATATAATTGATATCAATAATTTATAACAAAATGTTTGCATAAGTGCTACTTTTTGTCTGGAACAGAATACAAGAGGCAAATACTGTATCTTGAAGCTGGATGCTGATCAGTAGAGACAGCTGGGCCCACAGTAGACTGGAGGTTCCCAGCAATGCTCACTGCATCTTGCCTGGTTTAGCTGCATTAGTCAAGTACAGCAAAATGCAAGCAAATGTTTCCAGCTACAGCAGCCTGCAGTCATCAGTGAGGAGGAAGAGTCCAAATGAGTTGACATTTGAATATATATTTTGAATATGTATAAGGTTTCACATGAGCAACTTGATTTTACTTTATACCCTTTTCACAGGTTACACCTAAATGTTCAGATCAATTTTTGCTTTGAATCATGTGCAAAATAATGTAGTGTTTTTTAAAAATACTTGTACTTTTTAAAACATCCATATGCCCACATTAATCTTATTCTGTCAACTGATTATTTTTCAGTCCATGTCACTATGTATGGGTTTAGAAAAGCATTCTGCATTCATCAAAAATATGAAACAGTATCTAATAACTAATAATTCAATAATACTCAAAATCTGAAATTACAAGATGCAAATACTTCAATTACAATCAAACTATTATATAATAATGAAAGAAGGATCTTGTAATTTTGGGAGACCGCATGTGGTGATTTTGCTGTTTTTAATTTTATTGTTATTATGAAGTTGTTAAGTAGCATGAGATCTTATTATCAAATGAACGAAATGTAGATACATTGTAAGTGCATCATAATTATAATTAACCTTGTAATAATGAGATAAAGGTCTTACTAAATATCAGCTGGTAAGTCAAAACTGCAAGATACAGAAGTCAGAATTATTAAGATTATTATTATATAATCATTTAAATAATTGTTTTTATTTAGCAAATGCAATATACCACAGTGTATTTTCTTGTGCTGCATTTTTTTCATTCCTTTTCTTGCCCTCCTGCTCTGTTGTGGCACGCCCGAACTACAGTTATCCAATGAAGGCTGTAATGATTCAGCTTTCCCACTTGGATCAATAGCGTTACACCTTGCCTTGTATGATCTAATTAGTGCTGTTTTCATGTGGCGCACTTTACATGCACAAACACACTTGTGAGGTGGGCTTTGATTTTGCTTGTTCAAACATTGCAGAGTGAGATCATGTCATGTTTGTCTCTGGTCCCCTGCAGGTTCACGTGGGTACCTCGCATCAGGAGCAAAGGGTTGTGGGATATCTCACGTGTACGCACCTCCACGCCATAGAAGGTACAGTTGCATGTTCTAAAGGAGACCACGCTCTCTCTCTGTTGCTCTCTTTCTGTCTTACAAAAACACAGATGCACAAGTACATGCACATGCAAATGCACACATAAATGCATTTATATGACTGACATGACATCACCTTTCACTTATTAATGCTGTTTGGTAAAAAGAGTGGAGAATGTCTAAGCTCTTTGTGTGTCTGTATTTTTTTTTCTGTCTACAACGGCCAGACTGCTATAACTATCCAGCCCAGTGTGTTTGTATTCTATACGTGTGCGTGTGTTTGTGTGTGTTTGTAAGTCCAGATAGCTAGATAAATGGGCGCATCCAAACCCCTGTGTGCCTCCTCCTGCTGTTCCCATGGAGACTGGCTCAAGCTGTTTAAGGCGTCACAGCCCTATTTAAAGCCTCCGGTCGATGACTCCCTCATTTTTTACCAGAGACACATCTCCCCCTCTTTGCCTGCTATTCTGGGCTCCTCCTACGCTTCTTACAGGCCTAAATATAGCACTGCCAGGCTGTTTCTAAAGATACATCAAACATAAAGCCTGGGGGAGGGGGGTTGGGGGCAGAATGAGAGAACATGGAGGAAAAAAGGGGGAGGAGCATAGAGGCCTGATTCTTTCTGAGGAGGAGATGTATATGTGTAATCTTTTCTTGACTGCAAAATGCATGAGGCAGTCAGTGTGATGACTAAATATACAGTATATATAGTACACTTAAAGGTACACTGACTGTCACTGACAACCCCTAAGCTGACGTTACTCTGGGTTGCATCAAACCAGTATTATGGTAAATTGGATGTGCAAATGTCAGTCATTTCTAGATTTTGTGTTCTGTTTTTCTTCTACACACCTGTCGTGACAGCTTCCTGTGTGTGTAAAAGCTTTCTTGACTGCGTGCTGCACAAGCAGTAGATTGTGGTAGCAGCAGACGTAAGGATTTCACCAGCCTGTCTTTCACTGACAGTTTGGATTATTGAAAATTAAAATTTATTTTTGTCTGCAAGCAATTACACAAAACAGGGTAAGATGAATGTTTCATTAGCATTTTCAAACTAACAAGTATTGTAATTTTGATAGAAATACTTGCTGTGTCTCATTTTTAGAGGGGATTTATATAGAAATGCAGGCTGTGAGGCTGTTTTCCTCTGAGGCATTAAAATCAGCCATTTCCATTTCAGTTCACTCTATCATTCAGCCTGACATCTAATCATGTTGGTCGATTTTATATTATTCAAGAAGTTTGTTTTGTTTTGTTTGGCCTTGACCAGTCCACAGAGGATGACAAATCTGTCCCAGTTATACCACATCCAATCATCACTGAAAGTGAAGTGTGATGTGGATTAATGGGAAATTCCTCAGTCAGGCCAGTTGAGCTTGACAGATTTTTAAACGTAAATCTCATCAGTTCAGTGCACACTATTAACGAACTTACATCATGAAATTACATTTACATATTTTCCCCAAACATGAAACACAATTTGAAGGTGGTCCATTATGAGTCAGAGTTAAACATTCTAATACTTGTGAACTTGAAAATTCCCCACTGGTATTTACCGCTTTGTTGTTATTTAAGAATTACTTTCTTAAATTCCCAAAAGCATGAATTGACAAAGACTTCCCCTATGCAGTGTTAAAGAAGTTTTATAATGCTGAGAGCAACAAAAATAGAGTTGCATCACCCCAAGTGGGACATAAGAAAGCAGCATAGCTGGTCTATAATTGGATCAGTCTGTTATGACATTTGGACTGAATATAATCATACTTTTTACTTTGGAACTCCATTAGAAAAGGGTTCTTGTTTAGTTACAACTATATAAAATGTTGTACTATTCAGTTATAAATAAACAACAAACAGTTTTTTACTCAAGTTTGCCTCACACATAAGTTTTCACACAGAGAAAGCCAAGCTTAAACTAACAAGCATGTGTAAACACGCACACACAGACACATTCAAACATATACACACAGGCAGTTGTACAGCAAACACACCCCCGCAACCTCCGCAGCTTCATTTTTCTCCAAATGATACAGTAATAAACACACACACACACACGCACACACTCACACACACACAAACACCCACACGCACGCACACACTCACACACATACGCAAACACACAAAAAAGAGGGACATTACATTTCACATGTACTTGAGCTGGAGCTGAGAGTAATCAAAGCCAAAGCCACCTACTCACCTACCACTATCTTGACACCTCTTTGTTTCTCACACTCTCCACTATTCAGCTGTTATTCCTCTCTCTCACCTACCGCCTCCCTCTATTCACCTCCTCCCATTTCTGTCCAATTTACTTACTGCTTGGAGTGGAGAGAAGAAAATCCTGCCAAAGCAAAAAAGCACCAAAAGTCCTTTAATATTATGTCACTAATATTAGTAGCACAATAAATAAACTTAGAGGCTCTATACATAAGACTACTTTGTAAACAGGAATGCATACATCTTAGTTATTCTTTGCAGCCATCAGAAAATTAATATTGATTCCTATACCTCAGAAAACCTCCATTGCCATAAGCTCTGTTAATGTAACGACCAGTAAACCTTTAGTGATTGATTTTGTTGGTCTCTTTGGGACAACGAGCTCAAACACAGACATATTAACAGCATTTATTTTCCTTTATTTTCAGTCAAGCAGCAAACTAAACTCCTAGATCTGCCTCAATGATTGGCACGTTAAGACTCCAAGTTTTAATGTCAGACTTTGTCATCTGTGTTGTGAACATTAGATTTCAACACATCAGAGAAAGTAACAGTGTGCCTCCTGCTCACAGATCAGTAATTAATCCCACTGCACCACAGAGCATTTCTCCTGCCTGCTGACAGTAGTTTCAGCTGAACAGCCAATCATAGTAGACAGCAGTGGAGATGGTTGTACCATCGTCTGGCTCTAAAGCAGTTTTGCTGACTTAGCTAACTTTCATCACTGAAGCAAAAAGCATCAGCAGCTGCCCATTTTTGTTCCATCGCCCATCATGATATAAATTGCATGTTTTAGGACTTTTATTACTCATCATTTGACAGCTTTTAGCAGTAGGCTATGCTAATGTGAGCTCTCGTCACTTGTATGACCCCTAAGGTCTGGTGCATAATGACCAAGCAACAGCTTCCATGGCTGAGAAATGAAACACTGAAGTGCCAGAAACTGCAGTCCCTTCATTTTCCCCTTGAGGCTCCAAAAACAAGTGACTCCACATAGAGCTCCATAATGAAATGCCCCACTTTCACCAGAAATTATTGTTTACATCTTAGTACAAAAAAAGTTTTGTTCTATGCAGCTAATTTACCCATTACTGGCATCTACACAGGGGATGGGTTTTTTTTATAACTTCGTCAGTCATTAGTACAGAGGTCCATCCTCCCCTGCTCCACCTTCTCATCCAAATATGGCATCTAGGCTTCTGGCTTCAGAAAAACCAGGACGGCAACAGCCACAGTGCAAGACTCAAGCAGCGGGTGACGTCTCAGTTGAATATAAAGTGTAAGATGGTGATGTAGGCAGGGTGTGATGCATAACTTAGATTGATTACACCCCAGTTTGAGACAGAGTTCGTTAAGATGGCATCATGCCGCTGCTGCTGCCTTGTCCGGTGTGCATGTTTAGTAATAAAACTTTAAAAAAAAGGAAAGAGCGATGAAAAATTCTAAAAAGATGTTATGGTTATTTTGCATTTGTATCATTATATCATTTCATGTCCTGGCACATTTGGTGGTTTCATAATGTTTTGCCCAACAATAGGATAAGAGACCATTTCTTGATTTTTGGCCTTTTTTATTAATAATGATTAAACTACACCTACATACTGTCAGATGGTAACCTATGTTTAGGATCAAAGCTGATTTGACTGAATCATTATGCTGTTATGTCATGTTGTGTCCTGGTCTGTTGTGTTATATATACAGTATTTTTTTAGATTTACATTTTATTTAACAAAATCACATTCCGATGTGTCATACTGTATCATAATATATTCTGTGCCAATTAACCAATTTCTTACTCATATAGAGAGAATAAAATGCTGTGGGGTCTTTGATAATACTCAGATCAGTTCTCCATTTTTGGCTGTCCTTTTTTTAAAGATCAGTTGTGGTCAGTTTCATTCAGATATGCTTTGGTCGCAGACATTTTGTACTCATTTGCTTGCTCTCTCCCTTTTTTTTCTTTATGCTTCCTCCCTCTCTCCATCCCACACACACACACACATTGTCCACCAGGTGATGCGTCTGTTCGATGTGAGCAGCTGGACCTGTTGCTTCAGTGGGGGGCTGAGTTTCGCCAATCCACATCCCTGCCACCTGCAGGAGAAAAGGTGCTAGAAGACCTGGTGGCCTTTGATGTCATCCTGGGAGACCTCAACTTTGATAACTGCTCTTCAGGTACGCAGCTGTCAGGGCTGAGACAATAAACTCCGCATTTTATTTTATGTGAATAAGTGTCAATCACCAACATGATGAAGGTGTCAGCTCCAACATCTTCTTCACCCTGATAACAACTGATAAAATAATGATTTATTTACCATGAATGTGAAAGCTTGGTGGCTCACACCGCAGTGTAGAAACACATGAGTCATAGGCAACACATTTTGCTAAAACAACAGCTTTAAATAAGTGCAATTTATTTCTGTTATGGCAACACAAATGATCACAGTGACTGAATAACAAGGCACTCACTATGTTTCTTTCTGCCTCCGCTAAAACTTGATTGATGTTAATAAACAAAAGACTACAAGACACACAATTATCCAGCTTTACTACTGATTCTCTCAGTAGATTAAACATGTTGCACAGCTCTTCTCTGGTACATCATGCTTATTTTCACCAAATGTAACTGTGTCACTTGTTTAAAAGGTTTTTGCCACACTGTGTGCATATTGAAGATTTACCTGAATAAAAACAATCAACTTCTTTTCAATGTATAAGTTTCCTGCAATAATTATTCAAAAAATACATATCAATGGACTTTTTTTTCCATATATAGCTGTATAAATATTAATTGCCAAGAGGAAGTGTAAGGATTGATTTTATTTGCAAGATGGAAACTCATTAGAAAAAAATGAAAGTAACATAAATACAAAGAACACAGATTTATTTATATAACAATGTGTGTTACATTTACGTTTCATTTTTAGTTTTCTTTACGTCCTAAAGAAGAAAAATAAGAGTATAAGCATCCACATCAATAAGAGAGCAAATAGTAATATTAGCTTTGTGTCTCCCTGTTTCATCTTATGAATGAAGAATTTTGTTGGAGTAATTTCGAGGTGGAAGTTTGTTTTGTGTTTATCCAGATAAGACTGTTTCACACAGGCTGCACACAGACAGTAACTCATGAAACCTCCTCAGAAAACAGAAATGTGTCATTCCCTGGCAATCTGTCGACTGAAACCATGTCTGCGTGTGTGTGAAATCTTACTGTGTGTGTGCTCTCGTGTTTTTCCAGAGGACAAGCTGGAGCAGCAGCATGCACTTTTTACTCAATACAAGGACCCATGTCGCCTGGGGCCAGGGGAGGACAAACCTTGGGCTCTGGGTAAAAATACATGCTCACACACACATACACACACACACACACACACTCTTATACATATCCACACGAGCAGAGTCATATGTCCTTTTAAGGACACAGTCAGACATATACTGTGGTTCTCTGTGCACTTAAATGTCTAATACATTCGTGCATTAACAGATAAAATCTTTGGAAAAATATACAACATTAACACAAACCAATCCTTAAAATGTGATGTTACACTATGTTATTAAATACAAGTGTTGCTATACACCCCTAACTTTGGTGACTCAATAATCTGGTGATCTATATAGTGCATGCAGAGAAGAGCAGAGTATAATCTGGCTCTGTCTGGCTAAATCAGGATGCACCAACAGTGTGAATTAAAATACACCCAGTGCCGCATGCTGATACATGGGCATTAGTGACGTAAAGACTGGAGGGTTTTGGTCTGGATGTGAAGAGCTATTTAGGCCAGCGGTATTTCGGGGACAGTGTGGGCAGAACAGAGTGAAAGGGCTCGTTTAGAGGAGGACTTATTTATTTGGACAGGGACATTTTGCGCAGCGAACCAGGGGATATGATCTGCGCCTCATGTTTGGTCGCTGTTAGACGGGAGGGGAAGAGGAAAGCGAGACCAGAAGAATGGATCGATGAATCCATGAAAGAAAGGCAGGAAAGATTATCCCATTTCATAAAGCTTATCCAAAGGAGATTAGACCTAAATGGCTACAATAGCAGGCCAAAAAAGGCAGACAGAAAGCCAGGCTGCCAGCTATTGTACTGACAGAGCAGAGATTTCAGATTTCATGAAATCTGCTGAACTCTGAGGGCTTCCGAAATCTTCCTGTGCAGACCGCCCTGCCTGCTGGATACACAGATAACCCGCAGGACTTGTGTTGCATTCAAGTAACAGGGGACTTGCAGGAAGCTTAGAGTATTTCATAGTTAAAAAGTAGTGACACAGAATTAAAATTACACAGTTGAAGTTCTGAAAATTAAAGATTTCCCCTCAGATCTCTGATTGTTGATCATGATCTGATCTCGACTCCTCTTCATGCCTCTGCTGTTGCCTTCAAGTTCAAATTTGATGGCTGATTTAAAAACATCAACCACAAACCTAAAACCCAACAACAATAGTAACTGTGGCTTCTCATGGATGTCTCTCTCATGGATGTATTACAGCTTGTCAATGAGGAGGGAGAGACTGAGCTCATGTTAACCACCTAAAAGAGGGAATCTCATGTTTATGTATACTTTCCCAAGGGAACCGAAAGTAGCACAGCAGACAGGCAGCAGCCAGTCTGTGTAGCTGAGTGTGTCTAACACCTCACCATCTTTTGTTTCAGTGATCTAAAACCCTCTCTTAAACTTGTGAAAAGTGCCGGCTGTGGATCAGACGCCTACTGTTCATAAGAGCTCCCAGCACTTGTGAATTGAGTAGAGTAACTTCAGAGTGCCGCTCTCTTCGCATGGGGCATTTTAAACACATTATCCAGCCCACAGCCTTACATCCTTATCGTCAAAGGATCTCTGAGTGCCTCTCTCTCTCTGGCTGTTATACTTTAATGGTGAGGGACAGTAGATTGTGGTCTGCGGATCATGAAGGCAAACATACAATACATGCTCTCAAGGCGAGGCGTGCTGATTCCTCCATTGTCAAGCTGGAAGAAGCCATGATGTACTTCAGGAACAGTTGTACTTGCAGTAAGAAGCTGGTCATCACAGTGCAGGGAGGGGTTGTAAAGCATACCCTAGATCAGTAAACAGAAAATGATGGTTGCTATATTTGCAGTAATGTTGCTGCAAATGAAAACCATGGAGCGGAGATGAAGAGACAGTTCAGAATTGGTCCTGAAAATTGCTCCAAACATGACCCAGATTTCTATCATTCTATCCCACACCATCTTATCTCTGAAGACACAGCACAGAGGCTTGGTGTTGCTCAGTAATGAAAACAGGCAATGGGTAAAAGCAGAAACATGAGAAACGTGAAGGAAAGAAAATGAATTTGAAGCAAACATTTTACACTTTTGCTCACCCAGCCAGTCTTTGCAGAAAGCTTGAATGACAATGATTCATATTTTTTCTGCACTGTTACTGTCACCCAAGGGTATTAATGCATATAAATGTGTCATTCAACAGGTACTTTACTGGATCCCAGTGGCCTTTATGACGACGAGGTCAGTTCACCTGAAAGTTTACAAAAGTAAGTCACACGGTCACACACACAAACTTGTATTCATTCACAGAGGACGGCTTTGCACTGATATCTGTTCAATCCCAGGAGGCTTACCTGAATCTTAACCACCACTAGTGCATGTTTCAGACCGCATTTAATCTGAAATTTCATCTTATCTTTCAATCTTACCCTAAAATCTTTCTCCTCCTCTCTCATCCTTACCTCACCCATGACCTAAACCAAACAGAAGACTTTCTGATGATCAGAATGTTCTCACTTTACGAGAACACCTTCACTGAAGGTCATAAATCAAATATGGTCCTTGCATTAGAACAGTCCAAAGTACACTTTTGTTTTCTATTGTTTAATCTGTGGGTTCCACATTCAATTCATGACTTCCTCACTGGAAACAGAGAAGCAGGCTTAGACTTTGCAGTTATCAGCACCAAAGGGGATTTATTCTAGTATTATCTCTTGACATCTCGTCAAAAGCCTACGTTTGAAGTAAGCACTGCATTTTGTTATTTGTGGTCTGTGCACTCTCTCTTGATTTTACTGCAAAAGGTAACATTATTTTCTTTAAACACTTTTTAATTCTTTTTATTTTGTTACCTTTGCTGAGACTTGGGAATGCAAGTTCATAAAAACATCCCTCGTCCTCTTAAGATCGGTCCGTCTCCGTCTAAACTTTGATTTACTGATCCTTTCCCATCTCTGTGTGTTTGCCAGAGTGATGGAGAATGAGGAGGGGAGGAAGGAGTACTTGGTGTTTCCTCCCAGTAAGAGTCAGTGTCCCGCCAGCAGTCAGAAGGGAAGAAAGATCCCACTGAAGGGCAATGGACGCCGGATTGACTACATCCTCTACAGTGACGAGGGCCTGCAGCCGGAATGGAAACTGGTATGGTTTAGTAGAAGATTAGAGGAAAATTAAATAAAAACATTGTCCCGTCTTAGAGACAAAATTGCATATTTACTTTGCTGGGAGAGTTTAGAAGGAAAATCAGTCTCATGTTTGCACAGACAACAGTTTGTTTTTTTTTTATTTGTGACCTTTGCAAGTAACATCTATCTACCATCCTCACAGGTGGCATGTATTTACATGTTGTGAGCAATTCAACCAATCAGTCTGAACTTACAGTGTTTCTGTAATATAAAAATGAAAAAATACATTGATTTAAAGAAAATCTGAGAAATAAGGCATAAAGTTGTTTATCAAATTATTATTTTCAGCTGTTTCAGATTGATAATCATCTCACAAGCCTTGAGATTTATCTCATTGAAGCCCAGGCTGGAACCTCTATTCTGAACCAATAACAGGATTATCTCCATTTGTTATTTTTATAACTGTGTTAAAAATAGACCCACATTTTCACTGCTTATGAGTGAGAATGGTTTCAACAGACATACACCAATTAGCTCTCTGTAGCAGCCTTTTGTTTGCAGCAAGTTTTGCAATTTCATTCTATATCAAACATCAACATTGTAAGTCTGCTAAGATTGTGAAATTTTTGTTTCCATTTCAAGAAACTTTGTGCAACTACTCTGTTGATTTGCATGCCATTTTCTTGTCAGCAGGGAAGTGATTTGCCTTATTCTGCCCTGATTCATTTCCTAGTAACAAGACACTTGTCAACACTTGTTTTTCTGAGCCATGTGAAACATTACAGGAAGCCAGTGAAATGATTTCACTGCACAGGAGAATATTTGACTTGTTAAAAGGATAAAAAGATTTAAAGACATAAAGCTGGCGAGGCAAACAATGAAACATAACAATTCCAACTGGGAGAAGAAGAAATGAGGGCAATACTGTCATGGCTGTCTGTCTGTATGAGGGATTGGAGAGGATTGGGATAATAAATCACATTATTTACACAGAACATCTCTCTCTCTCTCCTCCCTGCTCTCTGTCTAATTCTCTCTGTGTCAAACCACAGGCATCTGATGCCACCTTGTGCCGGAACACAGTTACTTTAATATGACACTTAACACGAGGAAATTATGTAACATTGTTTTGTTTCCTCATAAACAGCACTCTGAACCCTTGTCATTTGTTTCTGTTCTTTCAGAAGTCCCAGCAGCACAGGCATTTTAATTTTGAGGCCTGTTGGTATTAATAGTAATAGCATTTTTTTTACATAACAATAGTGGCACAGGTCGTAGGAAAAGTACCATGTATGTCCAAAGTATTTGAATTCCAGTTTTCTGCATTCTATTTGTCTGAGTCTGTTTTTTTTTATTATGTTTGGATAAGTCCCTGAAGTTCCAGAGAAGGGAAATTTCAATGCTTCAGCACACAGGACAGTACACATGGTGAACAGTGTGCTTCACATTGTTTCACATTGTCAGGGGAAGGTCCCATCCTCTTTTGTAATGTGAATTTTGAAAGATGTTATTGTTGGTATCTCACAGAGTCATTCAACACTACAGTTTTCAATTCCACAAAACTCTTAAGCTCTTTTTGTTTTGGGTTTCCAGCCCCAAACTCTGCTCTCAAAAACCCCAGTTTTGTACACCACCTGTTCAGCACCAAACATCAGACAGATGAAGCTGTCAACTAGCCAGTCAAGAGCTGCTAAAGAGTCAGGTTTTTTCCTAAAGTCTGTGACAATACATACATGACTTAAGTGAATAAATAGATGAATAAATAGTTGGGATATATGAGTCATTCTTAGCATGTTACACAGCCTTTGAATTGCCAAAATATCAAGTACAGTTTTAAAGTAAAAAAAAAAAAACAAAAGGTCAGATCATGATTGAATGACATTTTGCCCTTTCTGCTCCTACAGGAAATGGAGGAGTTCAGTTTCGTCACCCAGCTTGCTGGTATCACCGACCACCTGTCTGTGGCCATGCGATTGGCTGTTTCCACCGGAGAGGAGGAGCCTTAGATTGACCACCTGAGCTTTTATAAAATAAAATACTGCCATGGAGGAATGACGGACGGCCAGGAAGAAAAGAAGAAACGAAGAGTTCACAGATAAAGAGCTGCCAGAGAGGAACACTAAGTGGATGAAGGAATATAGAGAGGAATAAAGAAGGAGAGGATTTATATGTAAGACAAAGACTCCTTCAGGGAAAGATGAGCAGGGGATTTCAGTTAAAAAAATACAGAAAGGAAATCATCTTCCTGGGTAAACCACCCACACACACACAGAAAGAAACACACCCTTATTACAGCACCCACCACACAAACACAAGAGATGGACGTTTCGATTGTTGAATATCGCCTGGCCTCTCCACTCTTCTCCTCCAACCCTCCCTGCTGAATTAATCCAGAGGGTTTTATTTACAGTGAATTGTTTTATGTAGCCAATTTACACACACTCCTTTTCTTGGATCTGTTTTAGTTGTATTGTGAGTATGATTTTTTTTTAATGGTTCTACCTTCAGGGACAGTTGGATCTTTCTTCTTTGGTGACTGTGTATGAAAGACAGACATATTACTGACATGATGAGAGTGAAGCATTTAGCTACTGACTGGCCTCTAAACTGACCGTCTGCGTCCTTGTGTTGTGGTCCTTTCTGGAAGGCTATTGGTCAGTTCAGTCGTTCATCTTACTACTCCCACATCAGTCCCAGGAACCTCAACAAGTGTCTTTTTTTCTAAAAAAAAAAAAAAAAAAAAAAACGAAAAAATTGTTTATAAAAGGATGAAAATTATATGTTATTTTTTATTTTGTTTCCACG
>JAPZDV010000023.1:5515140-5535787 GCA_029814665.1 Acanthurus lineatus | reverse complement strand
ACAGAGGTGAAACGGGGTGATAGATAGAGAGGGGGTAGTGACATGCAGCAAAGGGTTGGGAGCCGGATTCGATCTCGTGACCGCTGCGCGGAGGACTAAGCCCCATGTGTGTGGGCCGTGCACGCTATCAAGTGAGCTATACGACGGCCCATTGACAGAAGGTTTTGAAGAAAGTGGAGAGCAAAAAAAGACTGATTGAAAAGTGAAGGATAAGTTGAAAGGGCAAAGTGGTTTGTTGAGGTTGTATGTTCACGCTGAGCCTTTTTCCAAGAAACAGGACAACTGTGTGATGGGAACCTGACAGTTCAGTCACCTTACAAATTATTTAAGGTGGGAGGAAATATTAACTCACAAAATGACAGGCAATCTTATTTATTTCTAATGTAGAAAAAAATGGAAAAATGAGCAAGGATAAACTGAAGCACCACAACTTTGTTGTGGGTTCTTAAGACCGCTTCACAGTACAATATGCCATGTTATTTTAGAGTCATGGAAAAATATTAATAGATTCAGCTTTAAAGTAAACACAAACTATGCCAAAATAAGGGCAAAATATGCAGATATATTGTCTCAGATTAGTGTGTCTGTTTCAAATAATACACACATATAGCAAAGACATGCAGAGCAGAGGACACTTTAGCTGAAGTCACACAAAGTCCAGCATTATAGCACCAATCTGCAGGGCTGTGAAGAGGTATGAGTGTGTTTATTTTTACTATGTAAGGTAACAGCAGTGAATTAATCAGAAAATATTACTTCTATTCTCCTATCACCTTAGCATTTTGACCTCACAACATAAAGGTTGTGGGTTTGAATCTGACCTTTCTGTGTGCAGTTTTCATGTTCTCTCCGAGTCTGTGTGGGTGCACACTGAGTGCTCCTGTTTCCTCCAACACAACACGACACATGACACGTCTCTATGTATCAGCCCTGTGACGACCCTGCTACTCACATAGTGTCAGCTGGGAATCGGCTCCATCCACCCACAACCTGCAAAGAATACTCACTCACAGATAATCAGTGGATGGATGGATGGATGGATGGATTCACTGCTTTGACCTCAGTAACACTGCTGCCTCTCGCCATTTACTCTCTATTTCACTCTATCACTGTTTTGTTCTCTCAGTAGAGTTCAGCCCAGGAGGAAGGGTCATGTTTGAATACTGTTTTGCAAACAGTAAGAGAGAAGTCCTGCATGTTGTGCCTTCACAAACAGCTCAACAACTGGAGTGCTGGCCAGCAGCAGTGCGCTCAGCGCTGCCACTGGTGACTGGAAGCTACACTGCACTAAAACTTTAGTTAAAAACAAAAGTCATCAATTTTCCTGCTAGTGTTATGTGGCATTTCTCACTGCCAAAACAAACAAATAAATTAGTTTTGTTACTTTACACTTTGCTGAGGACATTATTTTCAACCTTAACAGTTGCTCAGACTTGATTGACACACACCTGATTGACTGAAAAGTTTGGGTTCTGTCATGTAACCCGTAAAGACCATGATACACGGTAGGATGGTCCTGGATTATAGGTAGCCTACATTTGTCCAGTTTCTCCACAGAGGGACAGTGTTTTCATTATAGTGTTGCTAATGACAATCAAGCAACCAGAATAGATAAGTCATAGCCTCTGAATTGTTTCCAAGCCTTTACCATAGACATACACACTTGGCACACAGACCCCTGCCCTTTTAACACATGAGCAAACATAGCACAGATTGACATAAAGGAGCCAAGCAGGGGACAAGTGCTGTTGAGTCTGATAGCAAACACAAACCATGCTCCTTTTCTCACTTGAGTCTTTTCCAAAGTCACTGTCAAAACAAACCGTATCATAATGAAATGCACAAGGATAATAGATTTTCCTGATGGTTATCTAACTTGTTATGAGAATGTAGACACCAAGATAACCTATGTATCCCCTGTATTAAATGCAAACACTCATATCATGTTGATTGACAATGAGGATTATGAATTATAAACACTATGGAGGAATGAAAACATTAAGATCAGTCTTGAGCACTCGCATGTATCCACACTAACAGATCACCTGGATAAGTTACAATGGATTCTAACCAAGAATAAGCCCAGACTCATGCATTATTTTGGTGTCTATAGTATAAAATAAGTAATCAAGTGTCTGTTCTAAGGATTTCTGGAATCATTTTTGTGTTTTGTATCATTTTTAATCTCCATTCACTGTCCCCCTGATGTCCACGTCAAGTTCAGGACAAAATGACCCCACAGCTGGCCGAGGGGCAGCAAGTCCAAGGTGGGCTCTGAGCTTTAGTAGCTGCATGAACCGTAAATGTGCTTCAGGTTTGTAATCTGGTAGAAGTAATGCCTCATTTTGCTGTCTTTTTGGTTCAGTTTTTCTATAATTTGTCTCAAATGATCATGTCTTTTTAATTGATCGTTGTCTTTTGATGGGTGGGGTTGTTTCTCAGTGGGGGTTTCTAGCTTTGTCTCTATGATGTGGCAGGGGAATCAGTATCTTTTCTCTTTCTGTGCTTCTTTAACACACAGCTCATTTTCTTCTGCTTTTTTAAACAAACAAATGAGTGTCCCCTCTTTATCTGTGTCTTTGTGTCATTATTTACTCACTCAAGTGAGACTGGTATTATAAAACACTGGGGTCAAACCAGCAAGAAACTCTCTCTAAAAGGGCAGCATTTAAAGAAGTGAAAGAACTTTTCAAGGAGTCCTTCCGCTTTTGATGAACAGAGGGAAAAAGCAGCTCTGAAAAATTTACATTTGGTACTCTCAAGTGTAGAAAAACTCCCTCTACAGTGAAACTTATGTCAGATAAGTCCTGTATGACACATACACAGTCATGAGATTAAAAGGTCAAAGCTTTAGCCATCTTTTCCTAATAATTCCCAGTATAATAAAAGAACCTTTAATCATGAGATGTGCCTTTAATTCTCTAATACAAATATACACTAGTAAATACTTGAAATTTTAAAGAAAAATGTGTGTAAAGTTAAAGGATTCCTTTTTACTGTCTATATCTGCAGAGAGTTTTGCAGCTCTATAATGTTTTTTTAGCCTTTGGTTTGGTTTTATATGGCTTTGGTTGCATCCCTGCTCCCAACCTTGTTATCAGCAGCAAAACTGGGTCTGAAAATCCACCAAATTCCACCTGCCAAACACAAAACAGTGGACAAACAAAGTTAGCTTCTAGCAGGTGTACTCTGTGCAGCATTTACAAACGTAAGAGCAAGATAATGTAGTTATTTATCGTTACACCAAAGAGCTGGCCAGACGCATAACTTCAAATGATTGCAATGCACTGTCCACAAATAAAGTAAATAACTAAAAAAAATTCATACATACAAACATACATATGGCTGCTGTAACACTTACATTTATTCAGCTCAACCTGTCATTCATTTCAGATAAACTTTAAACAAACTGTAATGGCAAAAATCCTCTGTATTTCTTTTAACACAATTAGTTCGTTTTTTCTTATTGTTTTTACCACATGGAGAGGTGCAGTGTGTCAGACTCGCAGCATTTTCTTTGAATAAGTCCCAAGAGCAGTGTGGTTCACTGGTACTTATTGTTTATTGTCCAAAATCAACAAAACTTTAGATCAAGAAATTAGAGTCTTTGAGTTTGATTGCTGTTGTCAGAAGGCCCAATACCGCTGCGGGCTGAATCTGCGGTCAATGACGGTTTCGCTGCCTCTTTCCATAATATGTCACAACACCATTTAAGGACTAGCGTTCTCCTCATCTGAGGAGGGAGGAGGGCACACACTTAATAATACAAAATAAGAAACAATAAATCTGGTAAATAAAAATAAACTTAAATGCAGCTCCTACACAAACAATAAAAACCGATCTTGCAGTGAACTAACTGTAGGGTTGTAACATTGATAAACTGAGCACAAAAATCCAATTTTGACCTTGGATAAGTATTTTCACTAAAATCATTTTACCTTTGGGTCAAATAAATCTGAAAAGAACTCTGTGTGTGTGTGTGTGTGTGTGTGTGTGTGAGGTGTGTGTGAGAGCGAGCACACTTACCTTGTTCCACTCACCTACTTGTATGTTCGTCTTTCCAAGTCCAGATCCCAAACCTTTTCCAAGCCCACAGGGACTCTCTATCAAATTGAAACTGTGTTGCTATTCACCTGTTTGCCTATAATCTGCCAAAGTTGACATTAAAAGTTATTCTCAACTATTCATGTGATCTGGTGTACTGCATTTTGGTTCAAAACACATCTGTTACAAAGAAACACATCCATTACAAAAAAGTCTGACTTGATACTATTATTAAGCTTAATTTGGGGTTAGTATTGTTTGTTTCAAGATACAAAACTGAAGTGAAAAGGGGAATATAAGGATAACATAATATTTGCACATGAAACTACCTGAATTATTCATTGTGTATCATTTCATCTCATCAGGCTTCACAGGCACAAGATGTCTTCGAACGTGGCTGCTTTAAACATGGTTTAGGATTACTGTGACTACTTCATGATAAAAATATGAAGCAACAAAATGAGTCAAACATACCGTAAGCCCTCATACAGGTGTACTTGAGTTCACATTCCAAAACTTGTGTTACAATATATTTTGTACTCTGATTTTGAATAGCATGGTAGTCTCGTCTATTACCTGGAGGCATTTATTTTTACACACCCTTTTGGCTGCTGTTCAAAAAGATCATTTAGATCATTTGGATTACATACACCTGCTGTCAAAGATTCAGTGTCCAGTCTATTCCATTTTTTACCATTATTATATATTAATTATCAGTCCTTTTGACTATTTTTTTTAGTTTATTTACGCAGTCAAAAGGGGTATTTGTGGTCTAGGACACTGGTTTGGAAGGAATGCACTCACAGCGGTGCATTCCTTCATTAGCTCAGTGCCAAGGTTACTAGCTCAACTGGCAGTGCAAGGAAAAATTCCTCATTACACAGTAGCTTTGGTTGTCTAAGGTGAGATTGACAAAACAAAATTCAGAAATTTGGTGGTAATCACATATGCAAGGTGTAATTAACAGGGAAATCACATCTAAAAACTAAAACATCTAAAAACATCCAAGAACTTCCTCATTCAATAAGGAACTGAGACAGACACACACCCTCACAAAGCCGCTGGCAGCCCCCGCTTAATCAACACGTCATATTGATTTTCAATTTGAGTTTTGGGCTTTTCCGAGCATGTGCCTCTAAAGCGTATAAATATGGTGGGGTACAAGTCCGCACAGCAAGGAGAACAGGCTAAGACAGCTCAAACGAGACTCACCCACTGCTGCTCCGTAAAGGGAACACACATACAAGCGAATACTTCAGGATGGCTCGTCTCGCTCTGGCTGTGTTTGTGCTGATGCTGGCTGTCATCTCTGTGACTGAGGGTAAGACCAATAATGCATTTCCTTAGTGTGTGAGGAGAGATGAAGAAAAAAGGAGGCTCATATTATATTTTGTAGACTTGATTAATGTGTGCTGAAAGTTAAGCTGCCAGCAAGAAAACAGTTTTGTTTCACAATTTCAGTAATAAGATATTTAGGAATCCTATACACTTACATAAAAAATACTTATATATGATAGAAATTCTGTTTTATCATTCTGAAGCTCGCTTCAAATTCTACGCCATATAACTTGTCTCTTTAGACTGTCTGACTCTGATTTTGACCCAAAAATCTAAATTATTGACAACTAGAACAGCATTTAGTGTGAATAAAGTGTGATATCTAATTGTGCGTAATAAACAGAGGGGACCTACCAACAACTCTACAGCTCTTATCAGCCCTGCAGAGCTGCTGTAGTCTCTTTGATGTCAGGATCAGCAGCAGGAAACAGTTCTGACAAATTGACTGAACACCTTACACCTGCCCAGCACCCAAAACACACTGGGATAGAGTTTGGGTGGAACAACCACGGGCGCCTTAAATATGAATCAAGTGCTGTTGTTCCACGCTTCTTTGTGTAAATAGGCAACTGTGTGCTAACATATTAGCCATAACAACTTTATGAGCTGATAATATGACTGGTTCCACTGCCCATGAAGGGCCTTAAGACCTAATAATGCAACTTCCAAGACTGAAAAACTGTCAACTGAGATATTCAGCAGCATGTGCTCTTGCTGTAAAGGATTTGAAATTATTCAAATCAATACAATATCATTTAAAATCAGCATTTTTTTAAATACTGACCCAGTTCTTATTTAATGGAAACATCAGAGTAGCGTGTAAAGTTTTTTTCCGTTTCACAATGCTACAAATAAGCACGACGCAATTAAAAAAAGAAATATCAGACGTCACCTTACGTAGAGGAACAGGAAATTAAAAAGGGAACAGAAAAGACAGAAGCCGATGCAGTCTTGCAGTGTGTGTGTGTGTGTTCAATGTACGTTGTTCATTTGTA
The DNA here is from genome assembly GCA_029814665.1 of Acanthurus lineatus. Taxonomy (NCBI): domain Eukaryota; kingdom Metazoa; phylum Chordata; class Actinopteri; order Acanthuriformes; family Acanthuridae; genus Acanthurus; species Acanthurus lineatus. Next base: position 5,529,410 of record JAPZDV010000023.1, on the reverse strand, counting down.
TGGGTTTGTTTTCAGGCATGCGTGGTTCTGGACCAAAGTCATGCTGCACACGTTTCATTGAGAAGCAGATAAATAAGGACCGAGTGAAGGGATACATCAGGACCAGCCAGCAATGCCCTACCCCTGCCGTCAAGTAAGCGCACATCCTTTAAGCGATACATCACCAACATCATGTTTCTACTCTTGAATCCACTGAGCCTGTTTTGTTCGTGTGTGTGTTCAGGTTCATGATGAAGGGAGGTCGTCAGCTGTGTGCCAGATCTTCAGAGCCCTGGGTGAGGGAGCTCATCAGCTACCTGGATGCCAAATCTACCCCAGGCAATACATCCAACCTGTAACCGTGGCAACAGACTATCCACAGTCAGAGCCTCTGGTGATTTGAATATGGCCAGTTAATGAGCTATGATGCTGCAATTTTTCAAACTATTACTTTTAAAGAAGCACTGACTAAAGATATGTTACTAACTCCACAATAGTGTCTGCAGAGGGCAGTCATATACTGACCAACAGCCTTCTCTGTCCACATGCTAAATATATACTAGATATGTACATCTTTGCTTGAACACTTAAATTTAGACCGTCAGCACTGTGAATGACTGTTTTATTGCAATTCAAACTTACTCACAGAAACTACATTCACTGTTAAAGAGCAAAGTCTCCCAACTCCATTTGTTGTCATAAGTAGAGTATAAGCTATGGGTTACCTCATTTTTTCCACAATGACCCACTGTGAGCTCTTTGCTTTGTTTTTTGTTCAGAGTAATGAGGTTTTTTTCTTTTTTTCAGTCATGGGTTAAACTCAGTAACTTGTACACATGAGTAATTCACTCAGTTTAACAAACAAAATAGTATTTATTTCTGTATGCTTATGCTACTAATTTGATTTGAATTAAAGCAAGACAACATGTCAAAGTTTGTCCCTCTGTTTTCCTCCCTCTCTCTCTCTCTCTATATATATATATATACATATCTCTATATCAGGGCTCTTGTTTCCACAATTACTGATACTTATTTGAATTTCTTTTTAATATTATTGTTATTATTAATCTCTGGAGCCATAAATGTGAAAGAGATGGAGACATACAAATTAAAACAAGGTGCTGAAAACTGGCTTGAATCTCAGTGCCAAAGTCTCTGCAGTAACTCCTGACCTCCTGGCTTTAGATGTGCAGGACTCTGTAGCTGTAAGCAAGATAAGGTAATGAGTTTTTACTAGCTTAGCCAAAAACTAATTTTCTTAAGGACAGGCTATTTGATTTTTGAAAGGAAAGAAAACATGTTCTTTTTTCAATAGAAAGGACGAATTCTTGTAAAAAAAAAAAAAAAAACTCTTGCTCAATTCAAACATTCAGGGGATTTAACATTTAAGGTTCTGCTGGTCTGATGTTACCAGGAGCTTATCAAGGCATTTGTAACTAATGTCAGTAAGTATTATTTTTTCGTTATTTCTGTGGTGCTTTGCTGAATTCATATTTCTCTCTAAAATTTGTCACTGTTCCACTACATTTTACCATTAACACTTGTAGAGGCTAAGCCAATGCTTTAAGCCACTGAGGGAATCCAAACGGGATAAACTTAATTGACGCGCTATATTACCGTGTCTGATGAATTAAAGTCCAACTCTTATTGTTTTTCGATGCACACAGTGTCTTTATTTGATATCCAGATCCTCTTAAACGTGCATATTTCCCACTCACATCACTACAAACAGCAACTTCCAGCATGGTGTTCAGCGCTCAGCGTTTAGCGGTCAAAAACTGGTTTGTCCCCTTCCGATTGGAAACCCTAACTAGACAGAAAGGTTCCTACCTTATATAGATAAAATGGACAATGAGCACAATTACGTGAGACCCATTCACACCCAATACTGTACAGCCTTCCTGATCTGCTCCTACAACACTTATAGTCACAGTGGCAAAAACTCTTCATTTAAAGTTTATTTTAACAGTGCTTCAAAAATAAATATACTGTCAGTTTATGTGATGACCAAACACAGAGCATATTACATATGCATTTTCCTATGGTCTTCGGTCAATATATGTCATCCTAGACAGTGCTGCATAAATTTACATTAAGATTTTCATTGAAAATATTGAAAATCCATCATATCTGCTGATCAATAGTTGCATGTGTTATATTCTAAACATTTTTTCCCATTTCTTAAATATACAAAAGTACATTTTTAACTTTATTTAGTGAATTTGATTCTGTAAATAAACTGTAAAAAATATTTCTCAGTTGAATTGTGTCAAATGTTAAGATCCAGCATGTTAGAGTAAATATGGAGACAATCAAGATGTAATTGTGATTATTTATTTGCTTGTTATTTACTCCTGCTCAGTGACCACGTTTTATCAGGTATGGGGTTAACAAATATTAACAGTGTTATTCTCAATAGGCATGAGAGTGTAATTATTTAATATCATTAAGAATGGGGGCCTTGGGGATATCAATCCCTAAGGAATGCAAACCACCATTATTTTCAGAAAGCAGCTCAGTTAGGGTGAATGGAATGAAAAGTTTTAAATAATGGTGTCAAGATGAGATGATCAAAAACAGAAGATATAATGACAGAACTATACCTAAGGCCCCCAAAGTGATGTGTGAGTGACCGTGTGTGTGTGCGTGTGAGTGGGTAGGTGGATGGGGGCTGAAATTACAAATGAGATATGTGTGACTGAGACAGTTCAGTTGCTCTGTGGACCAGTTTTGTTTGTGATGTTATAACCTCACTCATATCAGGATCATAGGAGCATCCAGTGTTTATTTCTAGATTCCATTTTGTTCATTTGAAAACCTCCGAGTAGTTACTAAAAGTTACACAGTGTGGATGAAGAGCATCTTGCCCTCAGCAAGATTTTTACCCACAAAGTCTATTTAATGGCTTCCAAAACATTTCCTGTCCCAACAAAAACTTCTCTTTTCAAAGTCATGTATGAGCTACAGATGGACTACAGCACATAATTGTGGATTTAAATAAAGAAAGGGCAAGTGCACTTGTTTAAAATTTGGATTTGTCAGGACATATGCTAGGTCATCTAATGTCAGATTCTTTTACTACCACTAGAGTGCACCAGTAAACCACTGAACGTCATATCCAGGCCAAACAAAGACCTAACAAGTGTAAGCATTTTGTGGGCCATAATTATATGAAAATGGGCCATATTGATGTATTTCATACAAAAAAAAAAAGAATCAGTCTTAGTCTTGAATTTTGATAAGCCTTTATAATTTTCAAAGAGGGTCTATGTTTAATATCCTTTACGTTTTAAATAATAAACAAATCACAAATGATCTATCTCAGTTTGGTCTACCAAACCTGGTTGTTCAAATTAATTTCAGACTGGTCAAATGAAATGATGCATTAACCACATGTTCGGTTTTTTATACTTGTATGACCAGGCCAATTGGGTAACGCCATTTACAACAGTCTTTGGAGGCAACAAATTTTACCCTGCAGCTCATGAAGGCCTCACACACACGATCGGAGGCCGATCACATTTGTGTTTGACCAATAGGGAGGTGGAATCAGGTCCCACTACAGGTGTGTTAAGTTTTCCAGAAGCATCACGTAAAATACGGGAAGTTAATTGTATTCCTTCCAAAATAAGAAGCAGTTTCCCACTGTGAGAATATTTAATTCCCCCGCTTCTTTTTTCTGAGAGCTGAAATTTAAAACTGGACTTTTCTCTGCATATTTTGAGTTGAACTCATGTATCTACTGGCATGCAAATGTGAGCAAATCTAAATTTTATCATTGGTACATGAACAACTAGACCTGCTGCCATGCAATAAAAAAAATATTGTTACAATTACTTGGCTTAGTTGCTAAACATGAACAAAATTATTCCAGTCTCTGCAAGTATCTGGGTATAACGGTGCACATTTGTGTACATTTTTATGTCCAAACGGTATATTTTCCAGATTAATAAGAATAATACAAGTATCATGTTTTTTTAGATCTCTGAAGATAGAAATATATAATGAAAGAAATAGTTTGTCAGATGCTTGCTAGAAACCTAGTTTTAGTGGGGTTTCAACTTGGGCCTTTTTAATCAATCAATATATGCACCAAAAACAAATAGAGCAGCATGATTTTACTTATCTTTTCACATTCGGTGTTACTGTACCTTTAGTCAGAAGCTTCAGAATACTAGCGATAAAATTATTTGCGGTACATCGCGTCTTATTGTGAAATTCTCAACCGGACAGGTCATTGTAAAATTTCAGTTTGTTTGCCTCACGAGAAAAAAAACAGACGGAGCAATTTTCTTCACTGTGCTGGATCTGATAGTAGTATCCCACAGCGGCCATATGTAATTTAACCTCATTCATTCATTTTTAGACGCACTGTGCCTCTTTTTGTGAAGACCAAGTAACGTATTTTCGAGTGAAAAGCTGCGTGAGTCTCAGCGCTCCGTCTTTCTTTTGGGACGTTCACCAGTTTATGTGTCGGTGACTGTCCGTTGCAGGCTGGGTGGTGACAGCATAGCACAATGATCGAGCGACCAGAGACTGCGGTTCCTAGCATCGCGGTAAGTCCAATTGTCTTCGAGTAAGACTGCTGTGCAAGTACTACAATACCTTGTTCCAAATATGTATTAATAATTGAAACCCCATTAGATATACCTCAAATATACCTCAAACACCGTTTAAGTGCCTGCTAGTGCCGACCGGTCATATAACGAAATGGAGAGAACTGCACACCAAGCTCCATTTAACAATCTTACTATTTAACGACATTATGCACATCTACAAGGATTAACAATTGAATAAGACGTTACTAGTAGTTTCTACCAATTTGATATCGTCCACCAATGACTTCGGCATGATGTGACTGACCAAACAGCCTTTATTTCATAGAAATATCATGATTTTTAAAAATGAATTACGCTCCCCAGCTCTTGTGTGGCCAGCCTCTCTTGTGAAGCTAGGTTGGGGTATGACAAAACTGTAGCGATGTATGTTTTGTTGCAACAGTTCGTGTGTTGGAAACAGTCTTTGTTGAATTTGCCGTTTGGCCTTATCCTAGACGGATAACACCATAAAAAATGAAAGTTATGTGAAGGGACGCTGACTTGAGAATAGCACAGAATAACACAGAATAGCACACATACGTGGTCTGGTCTTAATTAACTCGTTGCGGTTGAGAAAAAGATGGGCAACAGTAAATTCTTTTTAAGATGTGTTTTCACACCGACCTTGACAATGATACTAGTAAAACTGAATAGAATGTAGGTAACAGCCCTGGTCAGCTATGCTGGCCTGATTTCATGCTATATCAGAGTCCCGATGAGATTTGTTTTCTTGTGCCATATTCCCTTAAGAAATTTCCCGTTTTGAACCACGAACAGTATAAATAATAAGTGAACTTCATCAAGTGAAACGTTGGTTGGTGGTCAGCATCATCTAAAATTGCAACAATGGCTCAACCATTTTCTACTAAAGTTTTTAAAACCATTGCCCAAATAACAGAGAGGTACTTTTTTAACATAACAATTCCTCGTTAAACTGCTTAATTGTTGAACAGAGTTTTGTTTGACTGTCTGCACAAATTGTGCTTTGCCAAAGAATCCGCTTGATCGTCCACATCTGGCATGTTCTATTGGTCCTTTTTAGACTGACTCTTACATTCAGCAGTGAGTGATTACTCATCACACAACACACCACACACTGTTGCACTGAATCTGTTTGTGACACAGTCTGAGGTGATTGGCATGGACTCTTCTTGGCACAACAGCAAGCGGGTGGGCAAACACAATGTGCTGTGAGAGATGGCAAAGGAGCAGTAGATGCAATGTGTTTGGTTCTGAAAAGAATAAAAGAAATAAAAAGTTACCCAGAGCCTGTTTTTGTAAAATTTGTCTCCTATCAGCAGTATTAAATGATGCTGTATGTACTACATACTAAATATCCAACAGATACTAATGTAAGTTAAAAACAGCTGATGGAAGCAGTGAGAGGGCCTCAGCGTTAGCTGCTGAATGCATGAGGGGAGTGGACTTGGCAATACAGATGATGTCTGTAAACCAGGCAGCTACTATCTCCACTGTGTAGACTGGGGGAGGGGTTAGCATCAAGGGTATGGACCGACTAGCTTCCTCTCTCTCATTCCCCATTACTTCCCTCACTGAACTCCCCTGCCTGTCTTTCTCTTTGTTAGTCCAGTGCTCATGGAAAAGAATTATATTAATCATGAAGCGTTGCATATGGGATAACTGCCAATGTAGCATTGTAGATATTGTAATTATACTTTAATTAATAGAATTTGTTTTAACCTGGAACTATGATGTTTTAAGTATATTGTGCATTTCTTGTGTATAAAACTTAGTAAATATTTGGATTTGTCGTGAATGTGCAAGGGAAATGCTTACTGTTTGTTGATGCACACACACACACACACACACACACAGACTTCCACCTATGTACACACACTCACAGAGCATAACTGTGGCTAAACACTGACAGCATGCACTAATGTTTTCTCTCAAATAGTTCACTTGTGATGACTGAACCATATACAATACATGGGTGCAACCTCTACTGACCACAATATTACCCATTGTACTGACATGCATATTTATTCACATAAGACTGTCGCCAATGTTTCAGTGATCAAAATGTCAAAACAAACAGCAGATTGTCCCTGCCATTATAAGCAGTAGACACATCCTAAGTGTTTTGTCATAGTGAATAGGTGTTTTTCTCAATGACTGTATATTTATGGTCTTAGAGTTTGGAAAAGTAAGTGCAATTGGAAAAAATAATTCCGAATGGACTTCGCTTCAAAGCCACCGTCCACAGCTGGGGTGTGGGAAGAATTTGGATTTAAGCTGAACGTAAGAGGAGATACCACAATGTGAGGAGACCATGTCCTCTTTGTTTAAATACAGTAGCAATATTAGTTTTTTTAACAGAACCATAGAGTTGATTATATGTTTATTAAGTTAATTTATATAATGTGTCTGTAGCATTCATATTTCCAATTATTCTTAAGAATTAAATGATAATTGCATTAAGAAAAGGTGCACTTGTGTTATTATTCTATTTTTTTAATATATGTATTACTTATATAATGCTTATCGTATTGTGGGACAAAATATTGTCCAATAAAAGTGGTTGTTCTGACAGTCCTTCTTCTGCCACCCACAGTGCAGCTACAGGGAAGTGAACCAACCATCAGAGGTGGCCCCTTATGTAACGCATACATACTCACACACATAAAACTTGTATGTGGGCGGATCAAACATTGAATTTGTGGAAAGTGCTTCAGGCTTTATTCAGAGTAGTTACGCCTGCTGCCAAGCTGCATCCATCACAGAGTATTGATGAGGCAGATAGATCGCTTCCTTTTTGTCCACATTCTATGTGTCCATAGCATCCACCGCTAATGATGTAGTGGAACCTGCAGTTTTTCTGAATGTGATGCTCAAAAGTGAAAAATGTAAAATACTCTTATAATATACTCTATAATATCAAGTATTTACTGATTTAACAAGAATTGGATGAGAGGTTAAGATCAGAGAGGAGTGTCTGATCTAGAAGGTTTGCACAGGGGCTGGAGGTGTATGCACATAACTTCAGCAGAAACGAGGAATACACCTTACAGTAACTCTATAGGTGTCTTACGTTTGTTTTCCTTTTTGCTGCCTTTTTAACATCCGCTACTGGTAGGCCTACATTCACATTCATTCATTGCCCCTTTACTGGGGATAAGCTAGCTTATGGTATTCAGTAAATATCTCCAAAATACAGAGTGGTTTCTAAATAAACCACTATGTCTAATTTTCTTTCTGTGGTTGGAAATTATACAATGTGTGACATGTTAGTTTGGAGGCTTTGGAGTTAGAAGATACTTTCAATTGATTGTTTGGTTAAGTTTTTTAACTCATTTGCATGTCAGTGTCCACAACCAAAGGCGTAATCAATCAAGATTTTGCCACTTTTTTTTGTCACTTACAAAAAGGCAACATAACAGCTTCTTTACCCTGGTGGACTTTCTTCTTTTATTTAGCTTAAAAACAAATTTTTCCTACACCTTTTTTTCCTGATAATTCATCCTAGGCACTGCAAGTTATTCTTGCATTATGTAGGTTAAAAGTCAGTGACAGTCTTATGCAAGCAAACATGCATTTAAAGACAGCATGAAAAAATATGGTCAGCCATCAAGGTCGCATCGATATATCGAAGTTAAGTTGACATTGTAGATATCATTGTGATGGGCCTATTGACAACCATGAATAGGTTCACTCTGTGTCTTCATTAGAGAATTTGAGTTACTCATGAGGTAAGCTACATATGTTTTTTTACCTCCTCTTTCAGAAGACCTATCAGCGCAGAACTGCACTTTTCCATCAGTACCATGCATGACAGAGCCTGAGAGGCCGCACACAGTCAGGCAGACAGGCCAGCAATCAATTGTGTTTGCCTGACGTAGCGTGCAGGACACTGCACAGTGATTAGTGGGGGATGTTATCTGACAGCAGGCTGGGAGTTAGAGAGAGGCAGCAGGCGATGGGGAAGGGAGAAATGGGTGAAGAGATACCTCACCAATAAGGAGAGAGAGCAGCTAGAGAGCCTGGCCTGGCTGTGATCTTGTCTGGGACCCACTGCCTTCACCACGACCTGTCCCACACAATGGACAGGATGGACATTATTCAGCACGTAGGAGACTTGCATTTATTTGATAGTGGTTCCTTTTCTTTATGTTGTATTACGAGGAACCAATCAGCTTCATTTATTGGCTTAGATCACTTTTCTGTTTTAGATAACTTGCTCGATGGATTTTGGCAGGGTTGGCTGTACTTCCTCTTTCCTTCCTCCCTGAGGAATGCCTGATATTTCTCTTTGTGAGTTCGTCTCCCCCCCTCTTCTCTTTCCCTTAAAACAGCCTTTTTCCCCCTCTTGTATTTATCCCAGCTGCACTTCACTTCAAAGGGGATCTGTCGCTGCAGGACACAGAAATAGTAATTGTAGGTTCACAACTGTGTGTCTGTGTGCAGCCTCTTTTTTTCTGCACACATGTAAAATACCATAGTAACAGAGTTTCTGTATACGTTGCCTGCATTCATTTGTGTTTTTAAAGGCTCATCTTCTGCCAAAAGGCTTTTTACGCTTTTATTTTAAGTCTGACAGCAAGCGTGTGTGTTTATTTCGTAATTCATTCATGCTGTGTGATTCATGCATTAACAGAATGTGTTTGTATGTGTGTTTTCCTTTAGCAGCGGAACCTGGAAGGCTATGTGGGCTTCGCCAATCTCCCCAACCAGGTGTATCGAAAGTCGGTCAAAAGAGGGTTTGAGTTCACATTAATGGTTGTAGGTGAGTTGAAATCTTTTGGATTCGTACCATCAGTGAGAATGTGAATGTGTATTTGTTATGTGTTCATGTAAAGTATGTGTGTGTGCCAATGCAAAACCTGTGTATGCACACCTGCCCATTTTCTACATCTGTGTCCACTCGTCTGAGTGTGTTTTCATTTTTTGTGTCAGTGTGGGTCTTCAGCGCAGGTTGAAAGAAGGTAAAGCATGTGTGGCATCCAGTGCACTCAGCTGCTCACATTGACAAGTTGACAATTTAAAAAGCAGTTTCTGCAGGGCGGTGGTGCCTTGGCTGGCCTGTCTTTAAAACATCCGCAGTGTTATTCGGTGACACAGAATTTGCACATGAGAAAGTATTTCTTTTTCAAGCGGGATTCCTACAGTTTCCCAGGAGAGTTTTCCCTGTAACCCTGGGACACACTGAAACCCATCTGTCTGTTTTGGATGATTTGATTTAGAAAGTGAGCTGCTAGAAGCTGATTCAAGTATGAATTAACTTGATTACGAAGTGTAGCCAACAGTATTACTGGCTGAGAATAGTAGAGAAAGGAATGGCAAAACCATGGGTCTGGCTGTCTATATGAACAAACACACAAACACACAAGCAGTATTCTATAGGGAACTGAAATCATGATGCCATGTTCCAAGCCTGTGCTCCCGTTATTTAATGCAATCTCTCATTTATTATGTCTTCAAGAGGTCTTTCAGAAGAAAGAAGCCTAATCTTAAAGTCAGCTTCCATGACAAGACTTGGTGTTAGAAATTAAAACATTTGTTGTATTAACAGCATTAAACAACAATTACTTTTTGTAAACACAGAAAAAAATGTAATTGCTTTCATAATATCAATATTAAGTAGACAAAGACATTAGGTTGTCCTTGTCCAAACATAAGAAGCAGCCACACAACATACTTTTGGAGAAGACTGTGTTCCGAGAGTGGATTGTTAATTCTTTGTGGAGTTGCTAATGTCAACAGAACTTTGAATCTTTGAGGTTTTTTGACTTTAACCAGAATCTGGAAGCTCTGGTTTCACTTCAGCCTCGTTTATAAGCACTGAACCTTGTAATGACAAGGAATGGAAGTACTCAGGAAGTTCTGCAGAGGAGGTCTAATATCAGATATATTGAAATTGATCTTCACACTTTGTGTAAGTTAAAATCTGTACACAATGTAGATATTGTTGTTGGCAGATATTATGAATCTTTAATTGTTTTAAAAATGATTAAGTTATTCAGTTATAATTGTAATTCTGCTGTTATTGCTGTTATTTTCCACTTCAATAATAAGGTTGCTGTAGTTTTCTTTTTCATTGTTGTCGGCAAATCCCATGAAAAGACCAAAAACAACATGGTGTTCCTCTCTCTCTCATTTTCCAACTTTTTTACCATACCAACCAGTGTTTTCCACTAAGGACCTAAGTCAGTCTTTCAAATTGCTATTCAAAATTAGACTTTTTTTCCTTTTGTGCTTCTCCTTCTTGTTGTCTTTTTATCATCTTGTTTTCCTCAGAAATACTCTTAAATTATTTGTTTTTGACAGGTTTTACTGGTTTAAATTTGTTTTAACCTCTGTTCTATCTCCCATAAAAATGTTTCAAGAGGTCATAAATTCAACTCATTGTATCCTGTGGTTGCCCCTAATCAGTTAAGTGAAAGGACAAAGACATTACTGTGAAGAGATAACCACAATTTACTATTTCAGCCTGGGCATGTAGCTTCCTGTTTAGTAGACAGAACCTGAGGAAGACTAGCAGGAGGCAGAAAAAGTGGCTTGGAAGAAAACCAAAGAAATCCACAATCAACTGGATCATGCTTTAAGCCCTCTCACATATAGACCCCTCTGTCTCTGCACAGATTTCTTGGCTACCTGCCCCACATACTTGAGCTGATCCAAATTTCACACACTGATAATGCCAATTAGATCTTTTTTTAGCTGAAGAACCATAGTTAGTAGAATGTGGAAAAGGATTTAGAAGTTTTGAGTCTAAAACGTCAACACTAACTAAATATATACAGAAATATGATCACAAAACATGTCCTGGAGAGCTGAAAGAGAAAATAAGTAATTGACATTGTTATAATGCCAGAGAACAGGAGACGCTGGTATTTTTTCTATTTAAAAGGGAGCCAGCTAGACCTACAGCAGAAAGCAGACTGAAAGTAAAAAGGGAAGGCTGGATTCAGCTCTGCTATACTTGGCATTGTATTGAAGTGTGAAAACTCGGTTTGACTCAAAGGCCCAGTATTGTGTTGTTGAGGTTTTGGAAAAGACAGATGTTGGACTGTGACTGAGCTAATGCCTGCGAGTCATTCTTTCAATTGTGGTTGCAGTGAAGAATAGTTGCTTCTGTAGCCGGTATATCAAAATATAATGGTGAAATGGGGTTGCTTTAGATGAATTAATAAAAATATATCAACCCTTTTCTTCTCTTATCACCACTAGATAACAGTCTATAATACTAAACTAATATGCAGTCTGTGTTTTTGTGTGTATCAGTGAGACAAAGATCAGACTGGCTAAAATATGAGCTCTAATATAGCTCATGGCGAGACGCTTCAGATTAACAGATTGTAATGGCATCCAGCTGAACTTGTGTGGTGTTTTTAACTGCAGCAGGCTGTGTGTGAATGTGTTAGTTTAACCTCAATCTTTGGGCCAGATTTTATACTAGGTTCAAGACTGAAATTGTTTTTTTTCTCCATTAAATCTTGATAAAGAATTCATTTGAACTGTCTGCTCACTGTCATAAATTTTAGCTACTTTATGTAAGAGTTGGTTTTTGTGAGATTTGCACCCCTACATTTTCTTACTGCAAGTCCACTAAATACAAATGCAAGGTTTGGGTGCTGTCAAATAGCCCTGAACAAAATATCTGTGGACACAATTGGACAGACCTAAAACCAATAAGAGCAATGAAATGTGTAATGTAACTCCAAGCAACAAATGCAACTGGTGTGGTGCTCAGTCCGCTTTCAAACACCAGCCTGGTCACAAAGGTTCTCAAATTACAAATAAAAATTACATTAAAATGTGTTTTTGAAAAGACTTAAGTTGGAAAATAGGCAAAGCAGTAAAAGAAACTTGTTTCATATTTGATCAGCACTGTCTGGTTTCACAGTTTGGCTTCAGTTTTGTAAGTCTTTCAGGTTGGACAGACCTTCAGACTGGACACATGAAACAAAGTGAAATGAAACTTTTCATATCTGAACTGGTAACACTCCTCTGTCAGACATGTCTGCCGCATATTAAAACGGGAGGAGGGGTGGCTTAAGCCACCTGCAATAATAAATAAACCATGAGCTCAGCAGATTTTCCAGGCATAACACAAACTTGAAACCAAACTGGCTGACATAATAGATTTTAACTCTTAATGGCAATTTATGCCCTTCTGATTACAAAAGAGCATCAATGAGCATAACAAACAAAAGCTCTACGGTTCCTGAGTAGCCTCTGCCTGTGGTAGCTGCACCCAATATAACCAAGCACTACTTATTAGAAAAGCAGGGGCTTTATTGGTTGGGTCATGTTGCAACAGCTACCAATGAAATGGCGAAGTAAAATTTAGAAGGATTTTTGATAATCATTGTATCCTAAGATAAATGGTAAAGTTCCCTGTTTTTTATTGCATTCCCCTTTTAACAAAAGCTGAGCTAACTTCCACTTTTTCCCAGAAGATCTTGCAGTGGGGTTTTTTTGTGTCGTTGACTGTTACCGACAGGACACCACTGATGGTGGTGTGGCTTTGTAATGTTGCTCACACTGATGTGGTATGTAGCAGTGTCATTCTTGGTTATTATCTTTTAAAGCTATTATTGGCATGGAAGTCAGAGTGATGGTAATGTGTCCACACTGTGAATGCTTGTCATGCCCATGTGGAGCTCTCACCAAAGAGCAGCTCTGGTTGTTCTGCTGTGACACTCCCTGAGATGGAACGCCACCAGAAACTGCTCTTCTTGTGTTTTATTTCTTCTTTAGCCTCTCTTTTCTTCCTCCCCTCAGTTCAACTACAGAGTTGGACTGTGGAGTCTTTTCCCTCTCAATCCGCCACTGTCTGAGGGTGAAATAGCTGCTTCCTACCCCTTTGTTCAGCTGGCAGATTGAATAGAAACTCCTGGAAAGATTAGTGAGATCCAGTACCAGTGTAGAGAGCTGAAAAGAGCTGAGAGTCCGGTCGAGACTGAAAGGAGCAGGGAGGAGAGGGGAAGTGATGCCTGCTTCATGCTGCTTCTGATGTGTAACAAGGCCAATGCTTAACAGCCATGCTGCCTTTGCTTCCTTTAAGGAACTCAGGAGGAGAGCACATCAGAAGCTTTTATGAGTCTGACCTCGCTAGCAGAGCTGTGAGTTGCAAATGGGGCATTAATTAGAGTTGAACTGATATATGGTCCTCTAAAGTTTCACTGGTTTTTTTCTTACTACTACGCTGACTCATTCAGCCGGGGAGAGGGTAGAGGGGGGCACTGATACTGCCTCATCTGTAATTTGTATTTGCATGTTATGGTTTAGCTCAAAGTATCTCTTTACATAAGCACAACTTCACAAGGCTGCTGGTGTGCGTAAAGAATTATGTTGCCCATTAATATTATTCAGGGAAAAAAATTGCCTTCTCTGTTAATGTGTATGAAGTATGTAGTGATGTCTCTGTGCAGACGGCATACCAAAAGTTCAGATAGCTGCACTGACATTTTGTGGCCTCAATAAGAGCTGTTGACCACTGCTTAGGCTAAAAGATCTAAGCAGCCTCCTTGTGTTTTGGAATTTCCAGAGCTACATAATATGACCAGAAAAATGGAATTTCTGACTCCCAAGCCAGAGCAGCATTGTGCTGTACTGTGGTAAGATCTCGGTCAACAGGCCTGGGATGACCCAAACGTCATGTAGATTATCAGTTGCGATGAGAGTTGTGTCTAAAGCTATAGACCTATACATCAAAGAGCAACCTTTCCT
>JAPZDV010000023.1:5484609-5509664 GCA_029814665.1 Acanthurus lineatus | reverse complement strand
AAGTATCAAGAGTATCAAAAGTATCAAAAAGTCAAGAAGTGCCCCAGATACTCCAGAATCAGGCACCAAACAAACAAGGCAAACAAATTACTTTTATCGACCTAACAAGTACAGCCTCTGCACATTCCACTACAATAGGTGGTGTTTTGTACTACTGCAAAGCCATGCAGTGCGGACCAGAGAGTCCAGCATGTTGTCGCTGGGGTGGATGTGTTTTGCAGTTTTTAGACAAAGACAACACTATTGTAATGTGCAGTACATGTTCTGCAAGGTTTTATGAGAAGTGAAAAAAGTAGTGATTAGTTCGAGTTGGTTAGGTCCAGCTTGCTGGTGATGTCTTTGACATTTGCTGGGCAGTGCACCGTGAATTTGCTCCCCTGGGTCAAACTGTGAAAGCTGAGTGCTACTGTATTACTTTCTGAGGTCGTCTCTACCAATCTGAACTTTTGCCTAAAAGCAAATGACTCTCTGACAAGACAATAGGCCACCCATTCACAGAGCCATGGAAAAAAGCAACAATGCACAACAGGAAAAGCACCTTGTCCTACAAATGATGCAGCCTGCCACTGGACTAGTAAATACTGGAGAAGGTTTAGTCTTGTTTTGCTCAAACATGTTGATGCATCCCTAACCAGCCTGTAATGACAGTGCAAGAACACAGCAGTAAGAGCAAGTTTTTTCAAAACACAATCAAGTGTAACATGAAAATTTAAATAAACAAAAACGAAATCATGCTTACAAAGATATGTGCAGAGACAACACTGTGGAAAATTATACCATAGCAACAATTAAAAAGTTAAAGTAAAAGACTGACAGTGGGTACAGACAAGAGTATTTATACCAAATAAAAAGTGGCTGGAGGCTGAGTGACATAGAAACAGAGCTGTGGAGAGATGAACTGATGGCTCACTGAGAGAGAGGAAGAGAAACAGCAGGAATGAGCTGGAAGGGTCAGCCATCCATCACTGACGTTCAGGTCATTAGTCTATTTACAGAGAGCTGGCACCGAGCTTCCACTTGTCACATGGAGCCAATATTTAATTAAAGCTGAACCAGGAAGGCTAATTGGGACGGACCTGCCCTCAGGGGGGTTTAGATGACTGCTGTGACTGAGTGAAGCCTCTGTCACACTGTGGGCCTCTCTGGCAATGTTATGTTGCTAACCTGAGCTTGAGGATAAGCCTTACTCTAAGGTTAGCAAACTCGCAACTTAATGCCTCTTTCTGTCTCCAAAACTTCTCCTAATGTGTCCTTAATTACCAGGAGTCCTTCTTTTGTCCTCTTCCCCTCTTTTTTAGGAGAACTCACTCACTGCTTATATGAATTAGAGCAACAACACAACAATGTCCTAAATAATGTCCTAAGGACCCAATGACACCCATTTCTATAAAAGACTCCCATCATAGCATAACGGTTGAGGAAACTAACCTGTCATCAACTCTTCATCTTCACTTGTTCAACCATGACAACCTGTTCTCATGCCTAGGTTGCTAAATGCAGACAGTGTTTTGCCACATCCCTCACAATCTCAAACAGCTGCATGAGATGCCTGCCAGATGATCTTTCAGCCAGATAGCCCTTCTAACATGGTTAATGTTGTAAAACTGTCGCAGTTTGGTGAGGTCCAGACACCAAAACCACTTGGATATAGGAAAAGATAATGATTTGGTAAAAATAAAGTAGCGTCATATGTGGCATTATGTTTGTAATGTTACATGACATTAGTTAAAATAGGTCAAAATTGAGTTTTGTATTCATACAGGACACATACTGCAGTCTGTTGTGGGAAAATCCTGTTTCTGACTCATCCATCCACCCCAGCCTCCTACATATGTGGACTATTTCACCTTTCATGCTGTCTCAACTGACTGCTGTGTACATCTAATATTACTGCACATGCAATCCCTTTGGAGTTAGTTAAAAACCTGGTGCATCTCATTCAGATGCTTAGAGGGACCTTGTGCATCTGTATGAGATGCAGATGGGGCATGACAAGCCTTCAAATGACTGTAAAAAAGGACCTTGAAATGGAATTGACCTGGCCATTGAACATTTACAGCCTTTCATTTGGTAAAACTTTAGTAGATTTTAGAGTTTCTTTTGTTACTGCAAATGGAGATCAAAATACTGCTCAGTGTTTATGTGCCTTAATAAAAAAATGCATCCTGACCATGTCTAATTTGAGTTAAGGGATGTTCTACTAGGAATAGCATGACAAAAGCAAGAAACAATTTGCCATATTTTAGAATGATGTTTGGTGCAACTTTTTCTCTGCACAAGTGCTATAGACAAGTGCCATTGAACAGTGACACCAAATCTCAGTGATAAGCAACTTTGACCTGAGCATATTGGCATTGGCCTCAAAGCCAATATCAGCCAATATCAGACCTCTGGTTAGGTCACATGTAGGTGGAAAGAGAGAGTTTGGCCTCTGACTCCACACTGCTGTGTTTGTGCCAAAGATTAGATTGTTTGTGAAACCTGTTTAGTTTAGTCAGGACAGCCAGCACAATGTTTGCCAAGGATCCACTGAGATGTTTGGTCAGTGGGACATTTAGAGTAGCAGTATTTGATCAGGACCTGTGTTTGAGGGTCTTAAGATTGTTTTAGACGTCTGTCTGGACTTTAAGTATGACAAATCTCAGTAACTAATCTACTCCAGAGACAAGAGAGGGCAAAACCTTAGATAGAGCCCATCAGGAACACAAAGTAAAATCTTTGCTGTATTCAAAAGTGCCTACTACACCAGCAGTACTTACAGATTTGGTCAACATTTAGTATGTAGAATGCAAACAAAAGCAAACCTGCAGTATCCCAAGAAAAAACCTGAATAGTACTAATCTTTATGACTCTATGTTATGCATCCAGAACAATATACTCAAACTTAATGCCAGTAGCACTTAAATTAATTCTCACTATTTGACATAAAATTCAGGGTGTTATTTTTTAAGAGACCAAAATCATGCCCATGATGAGAACAGCTCTGTACTTTCGGTATGCCTCAAATAGACATTGTAGTCTAATTTAGTCTATTTTCAAGGATTTTTTAAACTGTAAAATCCAGCTGCAGCATCCATATTAGTGAAGTAATTAAAATGTTTGCAGTTTCTCCTTTGTTTTTGATTGCTCTGCAGCAGTGACGTTAACACTCCAAAAGAGCAAAGCTAAAAGAAGAGGCAGACATAAAGAAGGACAGTCCCATTCAAAAACATTTGCTTCGCCCCTCCCCTTCACATTTAGATAACCTTTCCTCCTTTCTGTTGCCGGGAGCACCACAGATTTACCCAGTGCTGAGGAGGAGTGGGAGGGTTTCTTACATCTGTGCTATCTCCTCATGAAATGGTCTTTGTGTGTTCATGTGTATGTGCATGCTTGACCTCCAACTCCAAACAATCCATCAAAGACGCAAGTCAGCCGGCTGTAGAGGCTGCAGGAGACACTCAGACGATGTGTGTTCATAACTCACACAGGACAGAATATCAACCATGCCTAAGCAAACACACACAGGGGGCAGAATGAGGGGTTAAGAAGGGGTAAAGACTGAAGACCACTGGGGGTTCACACCATGCTGACATGGACTGATGGAAAACACAGATGTCCTATGTGAAGAGTATGAATGAAACTGTTCTTCATGCACATGTTCACCCTCAGCAGGTGGCTGATTTGAACGGATTAAAAGAGAGTAAATATTTGTAAAATTAGAATGAATAAAAAATAGAGAGAAGGTAGAGGCAGAGGGGAGATGTCCTTAGCTGAACCAGGCTCATTTTAATGGATTGAACCAGTTAAAATAAAACCAGTCAAATCTTTTCTTTACCCTTCAGCCTGCCTGTGTAGCAGCTCCTTTGACACCCAGATTGGTTTAATTCACCAAACTCTGACAGTAATCTGTTTGCTCTCTTGTCACTTTCTCATCAGAACTGACAGAACACTCAGAAAGCACCCTCTCAGCTTAAGCCGAGATTGTCTCTTCCACTGTTTTAAAATGACAAACAAAATGTCACCAGTCACAAGTCCTATCAGCAGTATTTAATTAACTTTAATTTCATGAGTAAGTTTATGATGGAAGGAATTAAACTGGTCTAAAGGGGTTCATGGGCCTCCTTGCAAGCAAGTGTTTGTGCTGTGGCAAAGATTGTTTATGAGGAAAAATAAATGTTCTGCTGTAAGACCAGTGTGCAGTCCTGAGTAGCCTGAGACGTCTTCCCCCTAGCTGATTGCTTCACATGCATTTCAGGAGTCTGGTTAGAGTTTTGAGTCAGGACCCTCAGTATTTAGATCAAGCTACTAAAGAAATTTAAAGTATGCCAAATTCAGAAAAATATAGTTTGAATCTTTCAACTACCTGTAACATTTTTGTGTTTAGACACCCATAAAGCAAGGTTCATTTAACAGGTAATCTGTTGATGGTGCGTAAAGTGGTGCATGTATGATTTTAAAAATACAAGACAAGCCTTCCCGAGCTATTGTATCCCACACTGGGTGGGTGTTGGGTCACAAATTGCTGATGCAGAGGCAGCTTCAGTTTTGAAAAGCAGCACAGTTGTGTAGTAGAGGAAGCCCACCTGCCCTCCTACCAAACACTCCTCCAGCGTCGAGACATGAGCCAGATGCTCAGTCATTAATCACATCCTTGTGTTTGTGATAGTGTATGTGATGTGTACATTTGGGATGGGATGGCTCTTTGTCAAGTAAATGTTAAAGGTGTGTTTGTGCGACTGCTGCCCCCGACATCAGTAAGAGAGCAGAAAATGGAGAGTTGGCACAGTAAGAAGAGAAATGAAAAGATTTAAATGGAAGGGAAGTTTAGTGAGAGAAGCAAAGAAAAACTGGATGAATGTGAATGTCCAGAGAGAGTGAGCAAGAGGTGAACAGGAAATGTTTTATCCCCTCAATCTGAAAGCTTTTTTTGCCGGCTGACAAGCTCCTCAAACTCCTGACCTTCTGCCTCAAAGACCATGAATCTATTTTATTATCCTGCTCCAGCCTTGTCCCTCCAGGCCATGTGTGTTTGTATTTGTGTTTATATTTGCATATTTCTGTGTGTGCAATGCATGTGCTTCTTTTTTTTTAATTACATATGTGTTTGTTTGTAGTTGGACTTATTTGGACCTAATATGTTTTTCACTTGTCGTCAAACCATCATCTCATTGCAATAAAACAAGTAAAAACTTTTTATTTCATAATCTTATCTAATTTATATTAAAAATTTGTTTGTGTGTTTGTGTTCTCAGGTGAATCTGGTCTTGGGAAATCGACTCTCATCAACTCTCTATTCCTGACGGACCTGTACTCCAAGGACTACCCTGGGCCCTCTCAGCGCATTAAGAAGACTGTGCAGGTAAAGTAATTCAACTTGGAGGCCAGTAACATACTCATTTGGCTTCACACCTGATTTTATACATTTAGGTCCTGTAGAATAATAAAGCTTTAGCTGTTAGTTGGTCAAATGTTTAGATACAGTATTATGTAACAGGCATATTGAAGCAGCGTGTGTAGAAATTAGCATTTTGTGCAATTTGGTGCCCCCCACCTTTTCCTCAGAACAACCTTACTGTAGTAAATGTAAGTCCCAGGTTTCTGTAGCATAATTGTCAGCTGTCATGATGAATGTGCTGACTAAAAACAAAACTCTTCATGACAATGTCCTGAAAACTTCTGTCATCACAGACAAAATTTTTATGAGCTTTACATGCAACTCTGAACAGCAAGCTAATAGAGCCTTAACCAGAAACATTTACCAGAAAACCAGAAAACATTTACAGACTAAAACTCTGAACTGACTTGACTTATGATCAAAACAAGGGAGTCAACAACTTTTCAAAAATTGAGCAAGTGCCTTTGTCTGTAAAGCAGAGAGTTGAGGGAGATTAGCCTGAGAATATCAGAGGCACAACCGGAAAGAGTCTCCGTAAATATGATCCAGTTTCAGTAAAAACAGTGAAAGCTGTTTGTTTGTGAGACATAGTGCCATGAAACATGTTGCATTGTTTTGTACCCACTCCTTCAAGTTACATAATGCAATTACAGCTGATCAGGGTGCAAAGTGACTGACAGAGACACCATTTACCCTTTTACAAGTCTGTGTTCCATGAAAATGATTATGAATTTGTTCATTTAGAAAAAGTTATACAATGTGGCCAAGTGGACTCTCAGGCAACAGTTGTAATAGCAAACAGCGCATGCAGATTGAGCAGCAATGTAGAGTAAATTGAGCTCAGTGATTCTCCCTGGTCAGAAAACAATCAGTTAGAGCCAACACACATCTAAGCTTTGTAGGTTGGTGTTTAGGAGAAAGAGATAGGGTATTGTGAAGAGGATGAAGAGAGAAGAATGGAGTAGAGTGGTAGTTGAGTGGTAGTTGAGAATGAGAAAGAGGTATGGAGGAACTAAGAGGGGAAATGCAAGGCCCCAAGGCCTGGGTTTGTCCTTTTATGGTCATGACAAACTGAGGAGGAGGAGGGGTTAGGCTGCATCTGGATTAGCAGAGGAAAGTAGAGGACTGGAGGATCTGAGAAAAGGCGAGGAAGAGGGAAAAGAGGAAGATAATAAGTTCAAACTGAATAGAGGGGTTATTGACAGGGGGGAGCTGTAACCAAGGGGAAAGACAAATGAATGTATGTAGCAAGAAAAATTGATTGGCAGGAGAGGAAATAGATGGAGTAGAGTAAGACCTTATTCAGACCAAATCAGGTGTTGTGGAAAACACACCAGTTCTAACATTCACTTTAATGTGGGTTTGTATGAGCTGCAGACATGCAGACCGCAGGCGATGATGAGAAAAAATGCAGCAGAACCTGCCTCGGAAAAGTTGAAGCAGAGTCAACTTTTGGAAAAACACAACCTGCTGTCATGCTACAGTGGCCAATCAGCTGATTGGCTGATCAAACAAAGCTGAACAACCATGGCTCGAGGAAAATAATACAAATATTTGAACTTGAATATGCAAATGTGCAGACGCTCCCACACTGCTGCATAAACCTACAATAATAGGTGCGACATCTGAACACTGCCTGGACACAAAGAGGGTCCCGTCTGAGGACTGAGGCAGTGATGATGAGTGAGTAAGAGGTGACAGGGGAGAGACAAAGAAAAACAGGGAGTTGGGTGAGAGTCCCTGTGCTTCCCCTGGGGCTTGATAGGGTCAGAAGCCGGGCAAGAATGTTTCCATGAAATGTAACACCCACCCACTGTCTCTCTCTCTCTCTCTCTCTCTCACACACACTCACACACACGCACAACTACAACAAAAAAATGAAAAACAACAAAAAAATCATCCTTTCTTTACTTGAGTGCTAAGTTGTTTTCCTGTTCATGAAAACTGTTCCCACACAAACACAAACTAAAAACATATTGCAAATCACTTTGCAACTGGAGTTGGCTTCCACTAGTCTGACTCAGCGATTAAGTGATTCTTCAGTCGACATTCTCTTCCTTTTCTGCTTTCTGTGTGTTACCGCCTTCGGAAACCCTGTCTCAACGAGAAACAACAAAAACAAGCTCCCAGCTAAAAACCATCATGATAAAATTGTAAGTTAGCCTAACCTTAGCCTGGTCGCTAGCAGTGCAAATACGATACAAAACAAAGGTAGCAGCGAGTACATTTCATTTTGCAGCAATTAATACATTTTAATTCCAGGGCTTGCCTCTCTGTGTGCCAATGTTCTAGCAAAATAAATACTCATCAGTTCTACTTTTCAGTCAAAATTCTGCCTCTTTTGGAGTGTCAGTTTTTGTACGATGCTTGTGTTATACCAAGATTAATGTTTAAAAATTTTGTCTTAATTTAAACTATTTAGACCCACCTGATCAAAGGTAAAGAGCTTAACCAATTTCAAAGGGGCAAAGCAGCTGCTTTTAAATACTAAAATTGATCCAACTTTGTTCTTTTATTAAACATGCTTTGCATCATTCCACTCATTAGACTAGACATACCTTCGTAGCTTTTATATAGACCATTCATGCATTTGGCCTCAGTTTTCTTTTAAAAGCTTTTCCATTTTGCTGTTCAGAATAGACAAAAAAAATCACAGATGTGAAAAGGTTGCATGATAAAATTATTTGTAGTGTGTTATTTTGTTGTTTAGTGTCACTGCTTGAACCAATACCCAGCTCTACAGACTTTCTGGACACAAAAAGTCTTGTGATCATTCAATCATAAAGTAATATGAACATTTCCAAAAATGAAATTGTGTCAGATTTTTTTACTAGCATTCTTTAAATTCTGTGAGACTTTATGGGCGTTCATTTCCCCTCTGCACCAAGTCATAAATGGTTATTTGCCTTTCCTGGGCAGTGAAAGTCCTGTCTTTCCAACTTTAGTTTGTGATTGTAGATGCTGTATCTGTACACAATACTTTCTAAATGGCATGTTCTACAAACAAATCAGGTGCTGTCGTTGTATCTTTAGTATCTCCAGTCCCAGCAGCTTTGTTATGTTCCAGTATATGCACCAGCATAGTGCTAAATTTACTCTGTTTAGACAAGACTAAACAGACATTCATTCCGGTCCAATGCTCACATCAAACCTCATGTGAACCCCAAGAGTGCAACATGGGCATACAAGCTCTCCTGCAAGTAGCAGTTAGTCTGTGAAGAGTGTTTGCCATGGGTGCTGCGGTCTGAGGCAGAGGGGGAGAGACAGGGTCAGAGTATTTATATTCCAGAAAACTCTCTCATGCTTTGTCGCTCACTCGCATTGCCCCAGATCAGATTTCTTTTAAATGATAGCGTTGAGACTGACGACATTTTTGAGGTTTTCTCCCAATCTGTTTTTCTTCACAAAACCGGTGGAAATAGCAGATTTGGTTTTGAGATGGCTAACATGTTATGTGCACTTCCAGTACAAGCACACCTTTTAGCACACGCTGGATGCACAAATATGCTTGGATATGTCAAATGACCGCTGTGCGTGATATTTACACTCAGCTGTTAAGTCGGACAGATTATCCAAAGGTTTGTGGAAGCTGAAGAATGTTTGTGTTAGAGCAAGAGGGCTGTAGTTTGAGTAAAAGGGGTGATCCTAAAATAACTAGATGGCCTTGTGAAAGTATGCGGCGAAGCGAGGGAACAGCAGACGAGCTGCAGGAAATGATGGATCTGTGGGACCAAATGTGAATATATGTGACTGAAGAGTGAGATTGAATAGTCTTGTTTGTCTGCTTTTTAAAGTTTTTTGTTGTTTTTTTCCAAAGTTAAGCCACACACTGAATTTAAACTGTTATTTTAGTAACAAAAATATGTTCTTGACTTCTTAAGTGTTGTGTGCCTCATAGTGGATACTGTGGTACTAGAGACAGAGTAGTCAGCAAGAGCAAGTTTGTCTTTTTATAAAATGTCTATTGTACTGAATACTTCTGAGAATGACTTGCCCTTTTGGTCAGAAGTAGTCTTGATGACTATAAAGAAATGGTTGCACAGTTTGGGCCATTTTTTGCAACATCTATGTTTTTCATATTTTTGGTTACAATCTTTTAGTCTTGTGTGGTTCTTGAGAATATTAAATTCCTGTTCTGGACATTGCTTTATATTGAGTCAAGTAAGCTATGAAAATAAATTAGTAGATACTTTAAAGAGCAACAGAACATATTATAACTTAAATATATATTACTTCAACAAACATCCACACACAACCCCACCCTTGTCCTTACAGTTACCTCACAATTCTGACACTCCATACAAGATTTGGTGTTCAGCTACTGTTTAGCATGATCACCCTGTGACAGTTCCAGGACAGGCTGCAGAAGTTTAGTTCAGGATAGAATCAGCACTGTGTGTGATAAGAAAAAGGAAATCATCCATCCTCCACCCACACACCGTCACTGCTCCAAATATTTGTTGCTTAAAGGACGGAAAAAGTTTGAGATTCCTCAAACACAGGAGCAACACAGCCAGCACATATTGGTACCTGAATCTCCCAGCAGGCTGTGTGGGTGCACTTACACTGCAGTGATTTATCATCAGTGCCCTGAGTGGGAGATGATGGTGTCAGATTATTAAACATGTAAGCCAATGTGTGTGGGAACATTGGTGTTGTCTAATTACATTCTTATTATTTTACTTCCAAAGCGTTTAGTCCACGCAAACATAAAAAGATTATCAGAACACCTCAACAGAAAGATTTAGATGTGAGGCAGAGGTTTTGATTCAGTTTCATAATGCACTAAATGCTGTGAATTTTGGTGTTTCAGGTGGAGCAGTCCAAAGTGCTGATTAAGGAAGGAGGAGTCCAGCTGACACTCACCATTGTCGATACACCCGGGTTTGGAGATGCAGTGGACAACAGCAACTGGTGAGGCGTGTTTATGTAACCAGATAAAGATATGCATAATCACAACTTTACAAATGATCTTATGTTCCTTTTTTTAATTTCCTCATCTTTCCTCTGCCTGGTGTCCTTCCTCCATCTGCTCAGTTGGCAGCCAGTCATCAACTACATTGATAGTAAGTGCGAAGACTTTCTGAATGCAGAGTCAAGGGTGAACCGCAGATCCATGCCAGACAACAGAGTCCACTGCTGCCTATACTTCATAGCACCCTCTGGACACGGGTAGGTCTTCATGAGATTCAGGTGTTATAGGATGTGGTAGATAAAACCTAGAGTAAGGGGAAACAAAACTAGTGAATAATTGGAGAAAGTGCTCGTCTGTTGACACTCATGCTGTTAGTGTTCTTAAACTTCTATCTCTCTTTGTGTCATATGTTTTCTCAAAAAACAAACACTGTGTTGGAACTATGAGACATGTTTGGACATATCTTGACTACATCAGCCCTTAAACCTTCAGTTTGCATCAGTAAAATCTTAAGCATATAATAATGTTGACTATATTTAACTGTGTTTCAAAGAAAATTGGTATTTTTAAGAGATCAAAAGTGGTCTTGCTCTAAAAAATGACTTCATTTAAATGCTGGTTGGGTGATAGATCTCTTTTGAGTCCTTTCATATTATAAATGCTTATTTTACTTATTGCTTGAATTAAATACTAAATTTTTGTGCTTTAAGTCTCTTTCTTGGGTATAATTTCACATAGTACCGTAGTTTTAATTGGGTAAACTGAAATGTCCTCAAGCAAGTATTTTAGAAGCAGCAGTTGGCAAGTGGGTGGTGGGTTTTGTTCTGGTCAAGATGATCCCTTTTCAAGTCTATTTGTATTCAGAGGTGTTATTCATGAAAACCAACCAGCAATCATCATCCCAGTCCAAGTGACAGTGCTGTGCCAGTCAGAGAGAGGCAGTGAAGCAGTGAAGCAGTGTTGAAAATGAAAAGATAAAACACTAATCTTTGGCTTGGAGACTCATATTTTTGGGAAATGTCCACCTCTCCATCCTGCTCCTACCTCATGACAGCTGTGCAGGCTGAAACTGAAGTAAAGTGTGTGTGTGTTTGTGTGTTTTTCTATGTGTTTGTTTGTATTTGTCTGTCTAGTTTCAAGGTGAGAGCTTGAACTACATTAAACATGGAGTTAAGGAAGGGGTCAGGGTCCAGCATTTAGTTCTGATAGTTAAGGTAGGGTAATGGGCTATAAAATGCAAGATGTCCTCATGTCGACGATTGCTTATGTTAGTGTTTGTTCCAAACATCTGTGAAATACATGCAAGCGTGAGTTTACTATACTTGACATCAGCCTGAAACTATATGGATCTGCTGCAACAGATGTTGGATCACAGCTGGATTGAATCAAAGAGGAAATACAATATAAATTAAAAAAAAAGAAGAAATGTGTCTGACACACATACTCTGAAACAGTTGTACTAGAGTTGAACAGTTTTTTTGCAGCAATTTGAAGTCAGCAGTCGAACAGATATTTTCCAATGAAGTGAGCGTCAATGAGCAGCGGAAAAAATATAAACTGAAACAAAGTTAAATGAATATTTTTTATGATGTAAGAAAGATAAACAATAAAATAGGTTGCGGATAATATTGTGCCAAAATTTATTTCAATAAATTCTGAACTCAGATTTGGAAAGGTCAGAAAGAGTTTGAGAACCAGTGTTAAGCTTTCTCAGGCAACATGGCTGATCCATAAATTCTTCCACAAATCTAATAAAAAAAAACATGAGATGCTTCTCGTGGGATGTTCCAGTCATAAACTGGGGTTTCTTGCGCATAAACCTCCAAACAAGTGTAACTTGTTTATCATCTGTTCCTTGGACTTCATAGTAACTCTCAAGTGATCACTGGAGTCCAGGTAGCTAGCCACAGAGTAAGATGTGCTAACAATTGCTTCTCACATTAGCTAAGATAAATAACGTGTTTAGTTCATCTCTTTTTTTTTCTGATGATGTTTATGGTTTTAGTAGTTGGGCTTTGGCTTTGGTATTCAGCTCTACATCACTTTGACATGCAGAGAAATCTGAAGCTCTGGATTGGCTCACTGCTGTCTGGTGTGCAGGGGAAATTGTGACTCTTGATAATTCAGTGTTCCTTTCAGAAACTTATAGCCAAAATAATCTTGCCTCTGCTTCACCTTCACTTTTGAAGTGTAACAGAGTCAACCAGAGTTGAGAAAAACTCAACAAAAAACATTTTCAAAGATGATCTGTGCTGACATAAGTCTGGGCTTGTGCAAGGTTAAAAGGAAAGAGTCAGAGAGGCAAAGTTTGTGTAAGAGAGACATTGTGTGTTATGCAGAATCAGCAAAGTGTGTGTGTGGGCAGATGTGTTCTTATAGTTGTTTGTGTGTCTGTGTGTGTGTCATTAGAGGCTCAGGGGATGTAGCAGCAGTTTCCTGCTTCTCTCTGTTACTTCCTAAAAAAATCAGTTCCAGCTGCAGAGTTTCTATCCCTCTCTTCTGTCCTCTTTTATTTGTTTTCTTATCTCTCTCTCCTCCTTTCTCTTTTCTATCCTTTACCAGCATTGCTCCTCATCCTCCCTCTTCTTGATTTAAAAAAAGGGGAGGGCTGTAATAGTCAAAAAACAAACTCCGGCGTTTGGCTTCTTAGTTTCTCCTGCAAACAAAAAGAGTATCAGATAATGTTAAACTCACTTATCTCTAAAGCAGCAGCACAATGAAAGGCTGTTTATAGTGATCATGTGTATCAAACATAGTACTGATCATTTCAGTGCCACAGGAAAACTACATTTGAACTTGGTGGTTTTCATCCTAAAGCCAGAGATCCTTTGGAGACTTTGAAAAAATTTTGCAAACTTGTAACCTTGCAAGGCAGCTGGGCGGGTCCATTCATTTGTCAGAATATGACCAAACCAACAGCATCCTTTGCGGAGAAAGAGGTTCTAGCTATGGGCGTGGTTTAGTTTTGACAAAAGCAAGACGCATCTGAAAGCTTATGAACAATGGCTGCCGCTGAAGAGGTTAGTGTGGATGCTGCAATAGCTGCAGTTTTAATAGAACTGGACAACATTTCCTCATTAAAGGAAGAGCAAAGTACAACACTGAAGGCTTTTCTTGACGGCTTGACGGAAAGGATGTTTTTGTTCTTCTTATCCAACTCTAACTAACTCAGAACTGAATCAGATTTGTCCACTTTTAAATTCTGCAAATTCAAAATGTAACCTCTTGAGTAAAATGAATATTTGCTAATCTTGTAACCACAAACACACAAGATGAAAACAAAAGCAGAAGATTAAGACAGGTACATTAAATATATCCTTGCAGAACTACAATAAAATAAAAGAAATAACAAAATATAGAACTAAATAAGAAATCAATAGAATCATCTTAAGACATACAAATAAAATAGCAAAAAAACAAAACAGGATGACAGAACATTAACTGTTCCTTTTCCAATTTTCTGTGTAGTGATTTTACAGTCTGTCCTCGTCCTCAAGCAACAGACAAACTGTTTTAGAGCCAACTAGGGAATTGGAAGTCTTTAATGACCCATGTGGTGTGGGTGCATACGTGCGTGCATGTGTGCATGCATGTGTGCGTGTGTCCGTGTGTGTGTATGTCAGTGTGTGTGTGGGTGTATGTGGATACGTTGGTCTCCACATGTTGCTGACAATGTGTGTGTGTCTTTCTGTTCTCCTTACCATAACTTTGTCTTATGAAGGTGCAAAACATGTTTGTGTGTTAGTTTGTGTCTCTGCCAGCTAGTGTTTTTGACCCACAAATGTTATATAACCCAGATCTGCTCATGCTCAGTGAGACTCCGCTCTCCATCACTGAATCACCCAATCAGAGTGGAGGCTCGGAGCAGCTCACAGAGGCAGGCCTCTCATCTCAGACAAATACACTCTGTCTTCCCTCATCTTGCTCTGTCTCAGACTCTGTGTGTGTGTTGGCATCCCCAGAACGTTTCCTGTCTCTTAGTATAGCTGCAGCACCAGCCTGATTTAAAATGTGAAGCTCTGTCCACATCACCCAAAATCCATCCATCCACTCAGGCTTTGTGAAGGCAAAATCTGATCTACATGCTATAGATCCAAATCACCCTTGGATTGTTTATAAATCTGCAAGAATAAGTTATATTCAAGACATTTATAAATACATTAATGTGCAAATCTTTTAATAGCAACAGCCAGAATCTGTGCAAACACACTGTTGTTTGTTAGTGAGCCAGCTGGCCTCTATCTTTGCTATTGCCAATTTCTCTCTGTGGTACTGCTTTTTGTCTCTGACAGGCTGACATAAAAACTGATCACTGTTGCTGATTTCAGGAGGCTGAACAATTTTCTGCTACATAGCATTGTTTGTATGCATAATATCTTCATGCCCCATCTTATCCGCATTTAACCAGGGACAAAAAAAGGAGCAGCACAGAGGACACAGAATATGTTCAGAAATTGTTGATATAAATTTAAGCTAAATATTGAGGCCCTGATAGTCGGTAAATTTTAAAGCAATCTTACGCTTTTCTGAGTAAATCAAGTAACAGTGCTTTTCCTGACACTCTATAAGAATTTTCAAGAAAAAAAAGAAGTTTCAAAGCAGAATGTTTCCCTTTAACTATTTTTCAACAACTGCAAAATTGCAGTTTGCATGCTGTTGCCTCTAAGGTCATATGTGGCAGTAAAGTTTGAAATCTTTTAAATCCTGCAGTAGGAGTAAACTCATGTTCATGTTTCCAAGTTTTGCCTGTCTGGGATGTTTTATAACCTTTGAAGCCAAAGGGAGAAGGAGGAAAAAGGTCCAGCAGTGAGTCCACTCAGCTTTGACAGCTGCTAGTTTGATAAATCGCTGTTAGAAGGTAGAGATGATTTGTGATTTGCTATAACGCTGAAAGGAATAGCACACATGCTTTAAGAATCAGCATCTCCTGCTGTCCTCAAGGGACCCTCTGCTTCTATCAGATACTCGGGCTGTTTTATCTAGGACCTCTGCAACTCCAAGACTCCTCTGGTGCTGCTTTTACACCAACGTGAAACTGCTATTACCAAACAGTTCATGTACACAGTCTGTCTCTTTGGGGCTCAGTAAACTTGTGAAGCCCTCAACAGCTGTTTGTTGCCCTCTTTGTGTTTCTACATTCCTGGGATCAGCACTTAAACATTCTCTTTCCTTACAGTAAACACACACAATGATATCCTCACATAGCATGCATCATGTGATCATACATAAATAAAAATAACTGCATTTTAATATGTGCAACCGGATACAAGTACTAAACCATATGAATGGTAAATGACTGGGTTTATATAGAGCTGAGGATGGCGCCGCCAGCACTTAGAACAGTAGACAGCCCACTCTACCTCCACAGCCGCCTTTTGAACAGTTACATTTTTACATAATGTTCTCCCATCATGCAGTGCATACCAACTTCTACATACATTGCCCTCATGCTGGACCAGAGCTCTCTCCCTCTGTTTCTGGTAACACAACTGACTACAAGTCCCACTTGTCACTCTGACAGAGATAAAGAGTCTGTAGGAGTATCACAAAGACAGTGCTTCATCAGCCCAGCATGGACAAAACTGTCAAACAAGACATTTTTCAACACAGAAGAGAAACCCATTAGACAAAATGTCAATCACACTCAGCTGACTATGTTGTGTCTTTGCGGTTCGCTATATGTAAAGCATGGTTTTGGTTGGCCCTCTGCTGGTGACTCTCTGAATTGCATTCACTTGGAAGAGCCATGCACGGAGGAAAGCTGCTGATCTACATGAAATTATTTAATTGATGAGGATTTATTCATTAATATTCTGTAAGGGCTCATCATGTTAAAGGGTAAGAAGGGCAGAGACACACTCAGCTCTTTTTGGCAGAGAGACAGGATACATCCAGGACAGGCTGCACCTGTTGATGAGAATAAAACTCAAAACTTAAACTTAACTATTACCTCATGCTATGTGTTTTTCTATTGTAATAAACTGTATAGAAAAATTAAGACTTCTGATGACTTGATGATGATTTTGGTCTCTTTTTCTTTTTTTTCACCTGCTTTCAGTCTGAAGCCGCTGGATATTGAGTTCATGAAGAGACTCCATGACAAAGTCAATGTCATCCCTCTTATTGCAAAAGCCGACACCTTGACCCCAGAGGAGTGCCAGCTTTTTAAAAAACAGGTGTGTGTGTGTGTGTGTGTGTGTGTGTGTGTGTGTGTGTGTGTGTGTGTGTAAACATACATGTTTGTCTGTCTGTCTGGTATAGAGTAATAAATTGAGTAAGCAAATAATAT
Organism: Acanthurus lineatus; assembly: GCA_029814665.1. Lineage (NCBI taxonomy): Eukaryota > Metazoa > Chordata > Actinopteri > Acanthuriformes > Acanthuridae > Acanthurus > Acanthurus lineatus. Next base: position 5,493,083 of record JAPZDV010000023.1, on the reverse strand, counting down.
CTCATTATTTTCTTTCAGTGTACTAAGATTGTAAACCTTCTAGAGAAATTAAAACAATTATGAAGGTCAGAAGTATTTACATGTTACCTTAATTCTGATATCTTTTCATTCTGACTTCTTTCTCCCTCTGTTAGATAATGAAAGAGATACAGGAGCACAAAATCAAAATTTATGAATTCCCAGACACGGAGGATGACGAGGACAACAAGCTAATCCGCAAGATCAAGGTAATGGCCCACATGGTCTGAAGCTGCCTCTGTCCTATTCCCACAGCAGCCCAGCAGCCTAATTTCTTAGCTCTACTTAGCTTTTTAGACAAGCTTAGGAAGAACTTTTATATCATGTTGATGTCTTTGAGTTTTTATGCATGAATTTTCAATACTCACTACATGAAAACCATCCTGACACAGCTGATCTTTGATGAAACTGAGTCCAAGATGAAGGAGGATATTGTAGCTTATTAATCGCATCACACCTTCAGTTGTTTAAACCCTTCTCTGAATGTTCTGTAAAATAAACTGTATGAACTTATGTCATTTTAAGCATCAAGCTAACTGCATTGCTAATTGACAGTGAACAACTTTGCTAGCTCAGTGGGCTTTTTTCCTCTGTGATAACCTGTATTGAGAACAAAATCAATATTGGTGCTGATAAGAGCTAGCTTGTTCCTCGGCTTTTAAGTGTGTTTGTACTGTAGCTTTCTAGCCACAATAGTTAATTAAGCAGCTTTGCAGGTTCCCCTACATTAAAAAGCCTCTACATCCTATTTCATAAGGGTACTTCTTGCTTTTTGGTGTGACAGGGCCATAAAAGTGGGCAAAGATAATTCTCTGAGTCTGGGATGTTTAACTTACTGTATGACACACTCTCAGTTCGCTGCACTTGGACAGGAATCTTCATGTAACAATACTAATAAACATCTCAATAGACATAAATGTCCCAACCAAAAGATTCATGTAGTGAACCCAAATGAAACTAATGTCAGTTGCTACATGAAGTGATCAATCAAATATGGAAGAATAGTCTTTCAAAGAACAGTTGGCAGTACTTAATTGAAAAAGAGCCAGTGGCAGCAGTTTGTTCACAATAAAAGAAAGTTGTCTTTTTCCATCCCAGGAGAAGATGCCACTGGCCGTGGTGGGCAGCAATGTGGTCATCGAGGTGAATGGCAAGAAGGTCAGAGGTCGCCAGTACCCATGGGGAGTGGCAGAAGGTAGGTTCAAACAGGTCCACTGCCAGAAAAGGACACAGCTGTTCCTTTGTGGTCAAACTGCAGAGGCCTAGAAAATAAACTCACGTCACTCTCCGCTTGTGAACTTCAGAGGTCTTAACGGGCATGATTAAGCATTTTTTTAAATATTTATTTTCTTCTCTTGGTCAGTTTTCAAAAGAGACATTTAATACACAGATGATAAACACCTCGTTCAGACAGTGACGGGTGTGAGAGAGAGGGCGTCACACGTTGGCGTTTAGAGGTTGATGTGTTTGGAAAAGCTCCAGCAGTCAGTTTTATCTCTATTGTATGAACGAAGCATGATAATCCTGAGAGTGTGGGACATAGTGCATGTTTTCCACAGTGACCCCCTGTACCCACCAAATGTATTTAACTACCAGGTAATGCAATGACTTGTCAAAATGCCTCTGGCTTGGCTTCATAAACAAACAACAGTCAGCAGTGTCGACCGCTGGAAAGCCAGTAGTTATCATCATGCCCTTGTTATTGCCTCTGGCTTCTCTCACTGATTTTTCTTTCCTCTTTCCTTTCTTCTTCCTTTTTTTGTTTAAATCCAAGTAGTTTGTGTCAGAGTTCTTTCATTGACTATTCAAAAGTTGGTGATTGTAACTATGAGCTTTTTTAAAGGTCCTTAATAAAGTAGAGTAGAAAATACCTTGTTCTTTTTTTCCAGAGGGAATTTGGCACACTTGCTTGTTTTTCTCTCACCTGTCAGCTGTTGTTAGTATAAAGTTGAAATTTTAAACTCTCCTGTGTCGTACTAATAAAAACCTTCTTGAGTGTTTGAGTCTCAGTGGTTTGCACCTGGTTTTCAATAACTGGCAGCTTGTGGATTCTTCAGATTTTACGTTTTTATGTGTTTGTAGTGATCAGGACTCTTGGACATGTAGAAAATGTTTGTCTTGCAGTTGAGAAATAAATTCAACATGTTTCAAGATGTTATAACATTTTGACAAGTATCGAGTTACCTGGCAGTTACTACATTGTTTTCTTGTACACCAACCTGTCTACCCTTCGACACAAACAAACTCACATGCACACACAGTCTTTCTGGTGGTGCTGGTCTAGACCCTTGTAGGGATTCTGGAAAAAGGATATAGACACAGTGTGTTGTGTGATTTGCTCTTTCAGTAGAGCATCAAGCACTGACTGACCTCACCAACATCAGAGACTTACTTCATTTTTAGCCACGATGACCTTTCGTTGCTCTTATTGATGTGTTAGTTTTCCTCTAGGTTGGTATTTGTATTTAAGTCTTCTGAAAGATGATACACTGTATATATCTTTAAAGAACTTAATATACCTTTGTTACTCTGTGGTTGACCATTTATCAGTCTTTCACTTTTTCATTCTTTCTTTTCTCTCTTTTTTCTTTTTTCCTTGTCTATTCTTTTCCATGACTGACAGAGGGCATTTTTGGTAAACCAAACCATCTTTCACTTTATTTCAACCTCATTTTCTTCCCTGTTCCTCCTCCCTCAGAGTGTCCCCCAAACTCTCCTTCCCTCCTTTCCCTCCACTTTTCTGTTGCTGTGCTGTCTCATCATTAGGCTGATGGTCAAACCAATGCTCTAATCAGACTTGGGCTTAATACTTAGCAAAACATTTTTAAACACGGAAATATCCACTATTTTGGACACATTTGAAAATGAACATGTTAAAAAATTTGAACATATTGTATTTAAAGTACAGAAGAACACAGAGACCACAATCATTCATGTGTTTTCACTAGGATGTCGGCCCCAGGGCTCCTTGCTAACACTTATCACCCCCATACATAATGCTGAATGAGCCTCCACAGCTAGCTTTGACCAAAGTAAGAATTATGTTTTTTTATGGTTGTGTCAGGATAATTCAAGAAAACAACCACTAATCCAATCACTGAACAGAAGTGTCATTGTACATCAGTTATTCCCTATGTATTTCTCTTTTGTAAGTTAGAGCCTAAATAATAAAAGAGTATTGATATTATGACCTTTTTTTAGTTTTTCACAGACGAACTGATGATGGTGAGTTTGTTCTGGCTGAGAATTCCCAAATATCCCATATGTTTGGTTACTTTTTAGTAAATGTCACCATTACATAGACAACCAGAGAGTACTGAAGTTTTTTGAAACACTTAAATGATAAAATGTTTTAGTCAGTGCATGCTTTAATGTCAAATCACAAATTTAAAGGATCCCTATGAAAGTTTTTACATTAGTGTTTAAAAGTATATCCCTTTGAATATCTGCCCCCAGCAAAGGGAAAGACAGTATTATTTCTGCACTGTTGAAACCATATGAAAACTTTTCTTTTTGTCAGTCAGCACAGCGTGTGATAGGTGTTACCATGTGAGACAAGGGCCAGTAATCTACCGGGTGGACACATGAATGATTATTTTTGTCTTTGTTCTTTCCACATAATTTGATAGCCTGTAAGACTTTTTTCTTTATAACCTCATTGAATGTATTTGTTTTGTTTTATTTTGTTTTTTTTAATGATAACTCCAGCTTATTACAACTCGGCTCAGTTACAACAGTATTACACTCACCGCAGTTATTACTAAGCTCTGGGAGCAGGATGACTCTCCAAAAAAGTCTGAAGGGGCAAGAAACAAACAGACAGTCAGACATGTTCTAGACAAGACAGCTCTTAAACTAGATTATGTTTAGAGATAGAACTGAATGAAAAAAGTCTGGGTTAGCCACACAATTGTCTCACTGCTGGTGTTTCTTGCCCTGTTAGACTTCTTTTTAATGACATCACTGCGATCCCACACCTCCCACAACTAACTGGTAGAGTTTTATACTCTGATTACAGAACGATGGTTAAAACTACAAAAATAGGTACCAAGGTATGGCTGCACAATTATGGCCAAAATGATAATTATGATCATTTTGATCAATATCAAGTTTTTTTTTGCACTTTGACAACTAATAAGCAGAACACTGCCTTCACTTCTATTAAGTGTTACATTACAGCTAATGAACAAGTCTTTGCATTGAAATAAGACTGATCTTTCTTTACGGTGCTTCTTCAAAAAGTAAAATATTCGTAAAATTGTGCCAAAATTGTTTATCCAGAATTTAAACAACAGAGCCCTGCCTTTACTTATGATATATAAAGCTTTGCTAATGTGGATGTCTGAGTTTCAACTGGACAGAGATGGGGTTTCAGTGAGGATACATTGTGCTCTTTAGCCCTTGTGCATTCGTCATAATACAGTTTTTTCGGACAGTTGGACAAGTTAGTTGTGTTGCTTTTCAGCACAGACGCTCACACACTCTTTGCAAATGATTCGTTCTTTTAGTCTGAACTGCCACTGCAGGTTGCACAGTTATCAACATGTCCCCACAAGTGAAGCCAAAACATCTTGATTGTCCCCTTGGTGACTGACTGTAAGTGTAGGAAGTGCTTGATTTGATAGTGCACCAAAGTTTTTTTTTATGAGCAGAGAGCAAGTATTTTAAACATTAATACTGTAGTCACTCATACCCATGTCATGATTGAAAGTAAAAACAGTGATCACAATTGATATTTGATTAATTGTGCAGCTCCAGACCAAGGTTACACAAAGCCCAAAATACCCAGTAAAGAGTTTTTTTTCTTTTTTTGTTCTTAATATATTGCAAAATTTCAAATCCTATCCGTTTGTCATTCTCAACAGGTTTTAAAGCTTTCACATGCTCACTTGTTCTGTCCCAGGTCTGATGCTGTGAATAGTCATGGAGAAAACTAGAGGCTGTCTGGTGCTGAAGCTATAGCTGCAATACAAACATCACTTTAATACTGCGATTCCTTTCTTTGCTCCGATGGTATCACATACAGCAGTACCGTTAAATTATTGCCCTGCTTCACCACATGATTCAGCTCTTTACAGCTGAGCTGAGTCATCATGTTGATGCATGATGAACAGTGTACAGTCCTCGCTGTATTGATGGAGCAAGGACTGGGATCCAACATCCTAATGCATCGCTTATAGATTCATGAGCAGATAATAGTGACTTAGTGTTTCCCAGAAGGGCATGTAGCAGCGCATTTAAGTCATCAAGGTAACATGTGGCTTGGTATCATTATCATTCATTAGCATACATGGAACCTCAGTGTACTTTTATCTTAGAAATATGTTTGTAAAATTTCTCACTCACACACACTTAATGCATGTTTCAGAAATACAGTTGTTTGCTCTTGATCATTACACCAGTGCAGTTCATTGTCATGGCCTTAAATACACACTGCTAATAGAGAAAGCGCTCAGGCTCAAAACACCTGATGAACTGAGACGATTTTGTACTGAAGTCCATGATTTAAAAACAAAGAAAGTGAAATTACTTGAATTTAAAAGGAAAACTGGAGTTTGCATCAGGTATTTTCTGCCATTCATCAAGAAACAAGATCTGTATACTATAAGTTACAACCTTTTTCTCCCTTATGACCCTTGACCCCACTTAGCTCCTCAACTTATTCCCTCATTGAGACTTGCACCCCCAGCTGGTAATGCATAGGTCCTCATGTAACACCCTCTCCAACCACCACACTCCCTCTACAAGTCCTGCACTCTTTAGCCAGCCAGCTTGGACACATGCACGTTATGGTGTTGATCCGGGCCAAATCTGGGCTGAATCTGGGCCAAACTTGTGCCAATTCTGGGCGCGAACTGGGCCAAGTCTGAGCCATAATAAACCCAGCTGCTCCAGACCCAGATTTAGCCCCCGCTGGGCGCAGACAGTAACTGAAAAACCGTACCCCTCCCCTCCGTCAGAGCTCCCTCCTCTAGAAGAGACAGGAGGTCATTGGATAGCTATGGAGGCCAAGGGGCTGCGGGACTGCTTAAGTTTCATCAATGGTAAGGTGTCCTCCTTATTCACCCTCCTGATGATGATTGACTGCCACTGGGATGGAGGCTAACCAATAAGGAACAGCATAATTGATGAAGAGGAGGCTGAAGATCCACCACATACATCCTCAGCAGAAGTGCATCTGCAGTCCTTTTCCAGAATCCCATCTGACCGTGTAACAGTGACTTTGTCGTTGAGATTAAAACTCACAGTCATCTAACTGTGAAAACTCACAACCATGTAACTGTATAGTGTGAAATGAGACCAGTTCTGTTGTCTGACCAAGATCTCCTGTTTGTTCTAACTATGTGGCGTGTGTGGGGTCCTACAGTGAAAGGCTGTGATCAGATAGGACGATTATTTTCTTGTGCTGAAACACAAATCTCAGCTGTTAGAATCACTATCAAAACAGAGCAGGAGGTCAAATCTTGCAGTTAAGTGACAAACACCAAGGCTACATATCTTAACCCATGCCAAAGTTCTCTGAGCTCGGGTCCTGCTGGTTGCAATAAATCAACTCAACTGAAGTTAGGTGAAGTCCTTGTTTCTCTTTTCTAATTTTTAATTACTGTCAATTTTGCTAACAGCATGTAATGTTAATTAAATGTTACATGATGTTAGCAAATAAAGGGCTTACTTGTAGTGTTAAATACACATTTAGTGTTTGTTTCCAGCAGCAACAGGTAGTTGTTTTAGGGGAAAGGTTTAAAAATTCACTCCCCACTTTCTGCATAGAACCAGACAGCAGACAAATAGAGTGACCAGATAGAGAACGGATTGGAGAATTTAGCAGCCAGATAAGGGGGTTGGAGAAGAGGATGGAGATTAAAACAGAGCTAAAAAAAAGGGTAAATATTTAAAATTTCATTCATCAAGTGGACAGATATACAACTTCAGAAGCATTTATTGAAGCCATCCTATGTGATCATGGCCTCATGTCACTCTCCCCTTTGTTTTCTGTGAATGTGCTACAACAACTGACATCCCAAAATGCCCCCTTTCACTCTTAACACTGGCAAAACCTGAAAATACCTTTATCTTAATGTACCTTTTCCTTTGTAACTGATGAATGAATGAACTCTATGATGATATGTGTTTTTTTTACCTTCCAGTAGGACTTTTAACATTAGCTTTAACCTGCTCTTGTTTTTTTATGTTTCTTATATCTATTTTTTACTATATTACTCATACACTATATATGTTTTATCATGTAAATAACACACTACATTTTGTATTGATCTTACTCACCAAAAACACAGTAATGAGTTTGTATGTTTGTTTTTTTGGTTTTCTGCTGAGACTGCCTCTCAATGTAAACACATAGCCTGACATAAACCAAAGTGTTTAGAGTTAATTACCCAGTAAATCTAGTAAACTTGCCCAGAGTTCGTCACAGTTCTCTACCATCAGTATGTGCAAACATCAGAGGGCCAGATATTCACGCTTGCTGTGTATTTCTAGTTACAGTTCCCTTGAGACCAGATAATGATTGTAATGGCTGTTAGTGTGGGAATTTTGTTAGGTGTAGTAGTTTTGTTATGTGGGTGTCTTACTCTCTCCCATTCTGTTTTCCTGTCTCTCCCATGTGTTTCAGTGGAGAATGGGGAACACTGCGACTTCACTGTGCTACGCAATATGCTGATCAGGTGAGTTAGTGTTCTTCTGAACATTTATTTCCTTTATCTCATTAATGTAACTTGATTTCTAATCCTTTTAATTAAACTGTTTTAGTTATTCCAGTCAAACCTGCCTCAGAGAGTCCACCAGAGGCTGTCAAATTTCATCCATCATGTTGTCTCAGATGCAAACAACAATAGTCAAAGTATATTTTACACTGATAAGCCACAGTGCTAAAATCAACAGCAGGTGAAGTGAATAACATTGGTCAACATTACAATGCAATGTTCCTCTGGAAAATCAAGGGCCCTGGCATTCTAGGAGGTGCCACTTTAGCATGTACCACCCACCCTAACCGCTGTGGCTGACCCAGTGCCCCCTCTCCAATGACAACAGCCCTGCCAAACCAGAAAAACTGCCAAGGATTGGCTTGAGGAATGTGACTAAGAGCTCAAGGATTCATGCAACTAAATTCTTTGCATCCCAATCTGATGAAACATCAAAACAAACTCAGAGGATCTTCCACAGATGTTTTGGTGCCAGACACCACAAGACACCGCCAGAGGTTCTATGTTCATGCCTCAATGCATCAGAGCTGTTGTGGTGGCACAAATGAAATCTGCAAAATATTAAAGGAGTGATTTTAATGTAGTGACTGCTCGGTGAAATATATCTTAAATGCATTTGGGCTTTAGGTTATTTTCTCATAAATAAGCTGCTTCTTTCTTTTGGATTGTCCGTCCTTTGTGTGTTCTTCATCTGGTTTACCATACCTAATTTCTGGTTGGGGGGGGGGGGGGGGG
>JAPZDV010000023.1:5455591-5474986 GCA_029814665.1 Acanthurus lineatus | reverse complement strand
TTTTTTGTAATATTTTCTTTATATGTGTGTGTATAGATATAAATATACACAAACACACAATGTTTTCTGCTTCTCTTCTTTGTTTTATTGTGTTCTGTCTCTAACCGTACATGGTTAATATTAAAATTGACAAGGTTATGCTTTAATCTCCAACATGTGAAAGTGTTTTTTTTTAACGCACTCATGAAATTAATATCACTTTAATAGTGAGTCAAACATTCAGAATATTTTTTACATATGGGAAATGAGTTACATAATACAAAAATATCAAAATTTATCTTACAGTATAGAAAATAAAGGTAAGTCATCATGATGATACTGCTAAAAGCAAGAGCCTGTAGCCATGTCCTGTCTACAACCAACATTTAGTTTTGGTTTCTTTTATACCATAGGAAATTTTCCCTGTTGTTCCTTTTTTAAGTCACCTATACCAAACCTTAAGTGTTCATTTAGAAAGGTTTTATATAATAATACATTCTCGGTGCTGTGAGTCAGAGCCCTCAGTGTTGTAAAGCTGCCCTCTGAAAAGTCTGACTTGTCTTTTTCTGATAACCTGGAATCTGCAAAACCTACAAAAGAGTAAAAAACAACACTTGTCATGAAATCTTTCAATTAAGGTAATTAATTATTTGGAATCTCTATGCTGCTGCAACAGGGTGAGTTAACTAAAGCACAATCCAACCGTTAGCTGGGTTTAAACAGTGACAACTATAACTTGGCATTATCAGTCAGCAGCAGCAGCCACTGAGTGAAGCAGAGAGTCCTCATGATGATGATGGTGTTCTCTCTCTGTTGTATCTGTGTACAAATCCTGTTTTTTGAGGAACTGAAAGATGTATATAATTTTTTCATCCTTGATTAATTTCCCCAGCCTTTATTTTAAAAAAAATTTAGGACATAAAGTTTTTAGTACTTTAATTATCACTCTGCATTATCCACAGCTTTATTTCAATTACCTTGAACTTAAGAGGTATTCTCTCTTAAAATGGTAGACAGGGAGATGTGAAGTTTGAAAGCTGTTTTCTCAGAGCCTGGACACATTTAAACCAAAACTATCACCCTATCTGAGGTCATTTGGGCAAACCAGCCCTAAAAAAATTACATCCAAGCTACTCCAATTGTTTTCATATTTAAGAGCCTGTGACGGAAAAGGGTGGCACTACAAGGTCAGTGGTCACACTGTTTTGTTTATTTGATTCAAAACTGTAAAATGCAGATAATATCAATGATAAATATTAAAATCTATATTAATATTAATATAAATGATAGAAACTTCTCGGAGTTAGGAGATTTGGGTCATGCCATTGAGACTGTGACCCAGAAAACTATTAAGGGAATAGATGTGTGACTAGAAATTACAGTGCTATAGTATACAGCTCAGAGAGAGGGATAATCAATTCGGTGAATTTTATGGACAGGTGCTAGTGCACAATATAGTTTGTCACCAAAATAATTGAATTAGTGTGAAGTGAAAGACGTAAGCATCTAGTAGACTTGCGCTATCTCACCATATGACTTGCCTGTCTACTGTGTTTCTGATGTCTATTTTGACACTTAACACAAATACATACAATACCAAAGCACACCATTTATGCATAAAAAATATGCTTTATTCAACACTCAACACCTTAGCACTAGTTATTACCCATGTCAAAGCCAGAATACACACTGACAGTTATGCTTAAAGCTCTAAAATACCATTGTGATGACGTAGTTTAATCTGGATTTGCGCGTTTACTGTTTTGAATACGGTAAACGGCCTGTCTTAGAGCGAAGACGGCAGACGTGGTTTCAGATCAACGCTCTGTGCGCTCTTTCAGAGTATTTACGGGACTGCAGTTGTTTGTTCAGTTAACGTCAGAAGACCCGCTGAAATTCAAAGTTGGAGGAGGAGACCTAAAGCATAATAAGATAGTTAGTTGTTTTCTGTCAGTTGCCGTTGACCTGACTTCACAGAGACACCCATTCAGGTAAGGTAACAAACGATTTGCGATGTATGTACATTGGTTCTGCTAACTCAAATAACATGTTAGTAGGACAACTTGTGTCTGCTAAAATCATTCTAAGCTAGGCTAATGGTGCGCTGGCCAACTCTAACTTACGCTATGCTAGCCAGAATTGACCTGGGACGGTGTTTAAAGCATTACCTAGCTATGTAGTAACGTCCTTTATTAAGTTGTCAAGTGACGGGTTGTGCTAGTAGCTTTATAAAAAATCTAACGTAAGTGAAAAGTAATTGTGTTATGGCTGTGTTGCAGTGTTAACTAGATAATGTGTGTTAAGCTGATTTGTTAACTAACGTCAATGTTAGCTAGCACAATTTTATCAATGTGCCTTCCACTTTTAAAAATAACCTGAGTTGGAGCTAAAACACTGGGTGTCGTCACATTTTATAACTCTGAAGCGTTTTTATGTAGTATCAACGTTAGTTTTTCCTCTGCCTGTTACTTAATAAAAACATGTGAAAGCTAGCCTTAATTATTTCAGCCAAATATTTTATTTTATGGCACTGTTAAAGTTTAACTAGCCATAACAGTGACGTAACGTATATGACCTTCAAACTAAGAAATCTACTTTTTATTCTGTTTATTTCGTAAACAGGAGTTTTGTAAAAGGAGTGACTGCTGTAGAGGCTGCCATGGCTTGACTCTTGTTTGTGTTAATGCTGTTTTGCTTCAAAGTGTCTATTCAACATGCCATCCTAAAATACATATCCGGGCTGTAATGTCACTGTGTTTCCAGCTGAGTATGGAAGCTGGTGAGGAAAAAAGTGGCAACATCAACCTGAAGAGACAGAGAGCACCTCTGTCAGATTCTGAGGATAATGTCCTCTTACCATCAGGTTTGTTTGTTCCTGTATTAACATGAAATTTAAGGTTTATACATACATCTTCATTAATTCATTATGTCTACGTATTCACAGCAGTCTTTGCAGTGATACACATTTGTGACTTTTGTCCCTGTGCATCTCTCTGTCTGATTTCTCAGAGGTAAATGATGGCCAGAAACGACGGCGTCTGGGGGCAGAGGGTCAGGAGAACTGCAGTCCTAAACCATCCTCCTCTTTACGCGTGGCTGAGCTAGAGAGAAAGCCAGACACACCGATAGTTCCCTCAGTTCAATCTCGAGTCCAGCAACTCACCCGGAGACAAGATGGAAATCACACTATCAGTGTTGTGGCAGGTGAGCCAATATTTTGTCCACCTAATTTTGATCATGAGTTAGGATTAGCATACAGGGGTGTTACAGTTCATTCAGTCAGGGTTATGGTCGCCAGCATCGGCAGTCAAACTGGATTTTCTGCATGCCAGACAAGGACTGTTTTTATCTAACAGCATGTGTTTGTTGTTTAAGGAGGAGCTCCTCTGGCTCAGCGTTGCCTGTCTGATCCTGGAGCTGGCAGCCCATCTCTCACTATTCACGAAAAGAGCTTCAAAGAGCAGCTCCTTGGTGAGGAAAATGCATATAAACACACACATTCAAAAAACCTCTGAGAATAAACATCAGACATGTTACTTTTTAAAACTGTTACAACAGTTTACTCTAACTGTTACTTTCAATGCAGTACAGTTAATTAAGGATGGAAATTGTGTTCTCCTGGTCTCTGATTAAAAACAAAGAATGGATAAGGCATAATTCAATGGTGAAGTGAAGCAAACATTCAAGAAAAACAAGATCCAAAGTACAAACATGTAGGGCAATTGTAGATGGAAGTCGATACAATAAACTATAAGAGTCAAAGACTAAAATGGTCTTTGGTCCTCAGCTCTGCCTGGCAGGGGTTCAAGGGTCAACAACTAGTGAGGAAAGTTTACAATCTGGCTAGGAGATGAATTTAGTTACATCAGTACTGTGACTGGCAAGGTCTTAAAAGTCAGTTAGAAAGAAACATGGAAAAACAAGAAGAGTGTTGTATACGAAGTAAAACTATATGACTATATAATTTTTTTCTATATAGAGTATTTTTTTATTTCCTTGATCATTTTGTCAGCTGTAATTTGTGGTATGTAAATCAATGAACAAAATGTAATGTTCACAGTATTTCATTATATATGGCATTAATTTTTTATAAGAGCTTATAATGCTTTATTGACATTGTGCAACAAAAACAAACACATTTCACAAATTAAAACATCAGTGGGTTCATTCACTAATTTTTAGAGAAAATCACCAACATTGAATGAGACTGTTAAGGGGCTGCACTTTTCTTTTAATAGATTCCCTGAAATGAGATATTATGTTAAGGTTATACTGTGGATGCCTTAATTTGGTATTACCAAGGAAGACATATCAGGTGGATAATCAGTATTGGCGGGTACTCAACATTAGATACCTTAGACTGTAGTGAGAAAACGTCATCAGGATACTGCTTCAAAAATGTTTCCTCTAAATTTGACTTCATATCTAATTATCTTTGACATTTCGTCTCTATAAATGCTTTCTCTCTAGGTGAGGGAGAATTTAATCAGCGAATGGAGCGGTTCAAAGTGCCTGTCTTCCAGGCTAGCCCTGCACCTGCACTGAACTCTGCTAAACATTGCACTCGGACCTGCTCAGACTTTGTATCTGATATTCAGCAGAAACTTCAGGCCACTACAACACCCAGCTCCAAACAGGCTTCTCGCATACGCGAGGTCAGTTCACAAGCTTTTATTACTGAAACAGAGTGATAATACTTACATTACTGGGATCAACACCTTTTTGAACTTAGATGGGCAGATGGACCCAGAAGACTAATGATATAATCATTTATAAACATGAATTTATAGTTTGTCCATGCATAAATGTAAAGAGAAGTGTCCCTTATTAAGCAAGAGAGGGTTTTTGAAAGGCCAGCCATCGACTAGTTGATTATTTCTTCTTTTTTCTTTTTTTTGTCCAGTCCAATGATTTTAATTAAATTGTTAACATACATTTGGAATTTTGGTGTTCTTCAGTGGTGTCTGCAAACCTTTAAGCTTTGAATTTAATGCAGCCTTTTTTTTTACAATTTATACAGTATTTAGACAAACTTAAATAACGAATACAGTGATTTCTACATGTGCTGTTTGTACTCATATCATTTGTGTTTGGAACCCCTGTGGTGTTATTTTCTGACATCCGACTTGGTTTTACTGATCAGGAACGGAAGCAGGAATTGAGCCTTTTGCAACCAATCAGCAAGAATGCTTGGCTGAAAAGGAGTGTCTCTGATCCCTCATTAATTCAGGTGGATTTGTGATCTTATTTTACCTTTTTAACATTAAAAAATAATGAAGGCACAGCTGTCACCTGATATCTTTGATAATTATTTTGTGTTGTATTGATGTGTTGTATTGTTTATTTCCTTGAATAGATTATATAAGTCTGTATATTGAATTCAGCAGGCTGACGGCAATGCTGAGGTGACAGACGGCAGCTTCACTGAAGCTCTTACATCAGATGCAGCGAAGCAATCCTCTGACAGAACGGGTAAGACTTTTGACATTAAAATTAATTTTCCTCATACTGTCCTTGTTAATTAAATAAACACTCTGTTTCTATAGTCTGTTAAGCCAGGAGACAGGTAGTAGCAACAGAAGTAGGTGTGTCCTTCACTGATCTGCAAGGCCAGTGTTTTGGCCACGTGTTTTTCCGTTCAGATGAGATCCTGTTCAGATCCTTGAACACAATTTTTAAAACTCAATCAGTCCTTACATTCTCCTATTGTGTTTCCTTTGTTCATTTGTTTTGTAAACACAGTCATTATTAATATCTTACTATAAAGATGTTGACTAACTTTTCTTATTACTTTTATACAATTGATCAATATTAAATAAAGTCCATGCTTTAACATACAGTATATATTTAATGTGAAGCTTAGGTAGCCCAGTGTTGAGATGTGAGACTACTTTTTCAACAGGTGAAATGGCTCTCCTTAAATCTGAAGGCCCAGCAACATCTGCAGAGCTTCAAAACTCTGAAGGGATGCTACAAATGCAGTGGGAAGAAAATACTCATCATTGTGAAGAAGTCAGGGAGGAGAACAAGCACCAGGCTTCAGTTCAAAATGAAGAAAAACAGCTAGGGTCCCAGCAGTTACAGACCAGGACTGTACTAAAGCTGTCTTTTAGCGAGGATCAGAGTTTCTCCAGAGGAGCTTTTGGTGAGTCTCATAATGTGTCAGAGTTGCCGATTGGGGATGAGCAGAGTTTGATGGAGTCAACTCTTGCAGAGGAGTCAAACATGAAGGAAACAGGGGAGGTTTCAAAAGAAACTGAACAGGTTGGGTTTGAGGAGTTTTCATTTGAAGAAGTTGAAGAAACTGATGGTCATTCATACAGTGAAGAGGAGGATGCTCCTTCAACAGATGAGGAGTTAAGGTTGTGGAGGTATCCTCAGGACAGTGAATGCCAGGAGGAAGAGTTTATTGTAGCTGAAGAACAGCAGGAAGACATGTGTGCTAAAGAAGAGGAAGAGGGCTTAGAAGTTGAGAAAAAGAACGGAGGAAGTGCTGCAGATGGCAGTGAACCCTCTGACATCCATGAAGGTAAATTTTTGGCTGATGTCTCTGCTGTAAATGCTGGCTCCTCTAAAATGCAGGGACATAGGAAATTAAGGGCAGGAGGATGTAAACATGAGTCAGAAAGCTGCTTGGATGAATGTGTGAAAGACCAGTCTGCTTTAAACAGAGAGTCTTCTGAAGGATGTTACGAGAAGATACTCACAAGTTCATCAGACACTGATGGAAGGGATGAAGCTCAGTGTTTGACAGAGGCCCAGGCATCAGACCACCATTTAGAGACAGAGGACATGGAGCAGGATGCAGTAGATGAGAGGCAAGGTTTTGTAGATGGGCTGACAGATGGAACTCACAGGGCAGAGGGAGGGGACAGCTCAAAGAAAGTCACCTTTCTGTTGGATTCCAAGCTTATCAATGACTCCATCATTCCTGGGGCCAGTACTTCAATGGAGCTCAGGGCAGAGACAAGTATGTCAGGTGAGAACAATAAGAAGATGTAGATATGAGCACCTGGGCTGCTTGTGGACACCATAGGAGATGAGGAACACATTGGTGAAGTATTGAGTGAAAATCACTGGTTATTGGTACACTGCATATGCTAGGTTTATAAAAATCTACTGTATATCAGGCCACAAGAACACAGTTGGTGCCGCACATGAGGGAATAAATGTCAAAATGTCAGAGGGATGGTGCCCATCTGCCGTGGATTGTCTTCAGTTTTAACATGTAGTTGGCTAGTTCCCGTCTGCCTACTGTTGAAATGTGTAATAGAATGATTTGATGCATGTGTGAATGTTTCTTTGCACAGATGCCGAACTGAGCTCTCATGATGAGACCAACACTGCTGAAATAATCAACCAGATGTTTGAGGAGGTGCTCGAATATGCTGAAAGGATGAAGGAAGAGAATGTGAATGATGAAGACATTGAGGACCACGACAGCGGCATCGGTGCGTGCTCTGGAGACAAAGATAAGCTGGATACAGAGTCCATGAAGGAGAAAAGTAAAGAAGAGGAGGAGGAGACCAGAGAGGAGGACTGTGACAAGAGCGATAAGCTTGACAGCAACGGAGATGAGCTACTGACTTTTCCTCCCAGTGGCATCCTCTCTCCTCTCAGCAAGTCTGTAGAGGCTGTGGTCACCCCTCTGGTAAGATGAATTCATACCTTTGAGCTGCCCATACATTAGTTCCATTTAGAGTTTTCTGGATAAACTACTTGGGGGAAAACTAAGGTGATTATTTTCCATTTCTTACCTAAAGCGACTGGCAGTGAGCCAGGAGTCCAATCCTCCATCTCTGCTCCTGACTCCAGAGGAGACCCCCTCCCCTCCTGCCGAATCTGCTCCTCTGTATAGGTAATTTAGCTTTCAGTCTTAATTCATTGTTGTTGACTTTTACCGCACACATTTAGAAAAATAAAAAATGATATAGGTCTATATATAGAGGCTGCAACATATTTTAACCATGTAATTCTATTTACATATATTGTTATTATTCTTGTGTCATGTATAACTGTTTCTTAAGCTTTTCTTTTGAATGGAGTTGTAGAGTATATACTCTACTAACCCTTAATTAGTCTGTATATGTTGATTGGTACCTCAGATGTCTGTGATTTAACTTTGATTTGTTCTGTGATTGACAGTATTGATGCCTACCGCACACAGAGACGTAATAGGCAGCCCACCAATCAAAGTGTCACTCCTGGGGTTCAGAGACGAGCTCCAGAAAAGTCCAAACCTCAACCCTCTGTCAACACTAAGGAGAAAATTGTGGTGCGTCCCACTGTCTCAAACTGCTTTTAATCAGAGAATGCTAACACATTAACTGTTGTTGTTAATCACTGATTTCACAGTGGGTCACTGAATATTAAGAATGAGATCTAAGTACTTTTCAAACTTGTCATAGTATTTTACGTAGATCTTTCAGCTCAGTTAATATAAATAATAAAATAAATATAAATTGAAACTGCACTTGATTGAATTAAATACAGTAAGCATGATTATTAATTTCAAATCTTGCATATTTTTCCGTGTTTGTTCAGGCTCTTAATGAAGAAGCTGCAAAGCTGCAGACTGTGATCAACCAGACCCTGCAGGCTCTGAGTTGCTGTACTGATGAGGAGCATGGACGAGGCTCACTGGAGGAGGCTGAAGCTGAGAAACTGCTGCTTGTCTCCTGTATGTACTAGGGCATGCATGACTAGCAGTCATCGAGTGCTCCCAAAAAGTTTTTGACAAGTCGATTGACCAAGATAAATATGGTTGTTGTTGTTGCTGTTTTATCAAATAAAAATGATCAATTCTCATTAAAAATGCCTCACATACAACCAGTAAAGGGTCAACTGATTTAGGCAGCAACTACTTGAGAGAAGGTGAAATAGCAGTCCTCTATTGGTTCTGAGAGGCTGTTTACAAATTAGTGAGGATCCAATCGGATCAGCAAGCTTTGTTAGACAGGAGTCTTTTTTTATGAATGACCTTAAATTCTGTTTATTTAGCACGGCATAATATTGGCAATGATTGTTCAAATAAGGCTGTCTGCTCTGGTGAAGTATTGCTACCCTGTTGGTTGTAGTTATTGTAGTTGAGCAGCCATGCTCCTTTCTGCCTTTTGCTTTGCTAAATGTTTGTTGCCTTAGGACCCAAAATCAGAAATAATGATTACAATCACCAACAACCCACAGCAGCCCCCAGCTGTATATCTGCTGTACATGCATCTCTACTTTTTTACTTGATTCTACTTTATAACTTATTTAATGTTAATTACATCCATACATTTTGTTTCAGATCTTAATTAAATTCAAAGACAGTAATTTATATTTAAATTTTCTCTCTGTGTTGCTAATTATTTTTATAATTTACTTGTCCTTCAGGTGAGAAACGCTCTGCTCTGCTAGCAGAGGTGAGCAGACTGAAGGAGGAGAAGAAGTCAGAGTCAGGAGAGAAGGCAGTGGAGGACAGGGACTGCTTCTCCCAGCAGCCCTGCAGAGGGACTGTCAGCATCAAAGACATCCGGCTGCCTCTCAAGGTTGAATTTGTTTGCTCTTCACACAACAAATCAGGTAATGAAGAAATTTAACAATCACAATTGATTTGTATGTCTTCAGTAAAAACCTTTTTAAAAGTTCAGAAAAAAATGAACACAAATGTCATGGTTAACATCTAGTTTTAAGAAACTGATGTGCTTATGTGCCTGTTTAGGTCGACCAAGTCACTACTTTTTCGTCCTGATCCGCTATGGGCCCTGCAATATCGTCGCCACCCCGCTGGCCACAGCTGCTGATGCTCAAAACGGAGACACCATCTCCTTCCCTACATCTGTCACGCTGTAAGTTGTGGTTCATTAGCTCGTTTGTGGTTCATTCATTTTTAAGTCTTGTTAACTGCTTGTAGCCCAAATGTCCTGCCTTTACATCTTTCTTTGTTTTTCCAAATTGAAAGTGAGTGTGTTTTTTATTAGCAAATAAAAATCATCTTCTTTCAGCTTCAGTGATGGATCTTTTTGCCTTGTGTCTTGTGGCTGTATCAGTGTGATCATGTCTGTAGTGTATAGATTAATACATTTCAGGTTTTGTTTTCTTAATATAACAGGAAGGATATCCGTGCTTCCTTTGAAATTGATGTGGAAGTCTACAGCCTGGTGAGACACATGTTATTTTATATTTTATGGTTTTTTGTTTGGCTGTCATTTTCCCCCTAGCATGCTAAATGCCTTGAAATAATGTTAGTTGTTGTTGTACAGTGATGTATGACCGATGTCTCTTTACTGGCCCTTGGCTATTTTTTTATCCTAGTAATTTTAATGTGCCTATATTTATGCCATCTAGTCCCACACACCAGGCAGTAACTGCAGCAGTATGGACCGGACCACCGCCAAATCATGGGTAAGTGTGTTGGTCAAACGGTAAGATGTGTGTATTATCAATATAAGTATTTATCAGTCAGCAGTTTAATTCATTTGTGATGTATTCTCATATTCAGGTCACACCCAAAAAGCTCCTTAACACTATTACAGTGAGTATCTGGTTCTTGTCCCGGACTTTAACATTATAGTGTGTGTTGTTCTTCTCTCTCAGAGAACCATAAACTGAACTGTTTCACTTTCTTTTTTTTCCAACAGAAATCCAATTTAACATGTAAGTTGAGTTTCATATTTGTGATCGTACAACAAAATTTGAGTTTTTTACTGTTTGATTTAACTAAACAACAGCTCTAAAGTTGGTACTTAGTAAATGTTTCCAAAATTTGTTATACAAAGAGAAAAGAATCTGATTCTGTTTTGTACCAAATAAATTTCATTTACCTAGCTTATGTTTGTTATTAATTTTTTAATTTGCCTTTTTTTCTTTCTTTTTTTTGTCCTTCAGCTGCTGCTCCTCCTGCTCTCAACACTCGTCGCTCCAGTAACTTTTGTTTGGTGGGTTCCCATAAGATCACCTTGGCCTCCCTGGGGCACAGCAAGTTCCCTCTGGACAAGGTAATGATCTGCTGTTATGGTGAAGGGGCTGCTCACACTGTCTTTAGCATCATCTTTTTGGCACCACTATGCGACTTTTTGGTCTTTTATTCTCTGTTTCAAGCCCACATGGGTGGGCTCACTGGTGATGTAATATGTCTGCCCTCTCCTGTTTTTTCCCTCCCCCTCTATGTCTTGTTTCCTCCACTCAGATGAAACTTGAAGGCAAAATCAGGAGACTCCTAGGAGATGAATTTCAGCAAAAGGTTTCACTCTTTCCACAACTTTCCACTCTTTCACCTTTCACCTCACCCCTGACTCAAGATTTCTGTAATACAAGTGAACAGTTACCGCAGTCTTGAAAGTATCTCTGTATTTTCAGGCTGAATGGTGATGCACAATATGAGGGCTTTGTCATTTTTTGACATTCAAAGCTTCTGCATTTTTGAATGAAGCTTTAAATTTCTGTCCTCATATTTTATGACCTCATCAAACTCAAAATCAAAAATACCATATTTTTTACTAAATACATCAATCAGTATATTGTGACAATATTGTAAGAATGACTATTGGTTCTTTAAACTATATAAGACTGAGATTTTTTTTATAAATAATCCTTACTAATGCGGATATAATGACTAGATGGGTAAAGGCAAATATTGGGACAGGCCAGGACAGTCTGGTGGAATTGCATCACTTTAAAGTTCAGCAGCCTTTAATACCAGCAAAGGCTTACACTTAATGCCAGATAATAATATCCAAACTCTACGATGTTTGGTCTCATACCACTGTATAAATATGATAAGGATAAATTACTCAACTCTAGTTCAACTCATGACACCTGGTAAATCTAATAGGTATAAATGAATTGAAATTATGAAAAGTCATAATTTATGACCACCTGTGGTCACAGTTTGACATAACAGCTGCATTTCAGTTAACTTTGTTTTTGTGGAATGAAGTACTTGTTGGAATAAAATTCTTTACATCCTCTACTTACTTTTTTCTAATGTCTTCCATTATCATACCAGTTTAACTGTGACTCTCCCTCTTCCTTCCTGGACTGCAGGTGCCTTTTCTCTCTCCCCTAGAGGGCGACATCTACCTCCGACTGGACAGTGAAAGTCACTCTAAAATACAACACCAAGGCTTCCTGGTCAGTAATGTGACATTTTGTTTTGTTTTTCCACAACACAACTGTTGCATCAAATTCTCTTCTCCATGTTTTGTGATTCTGTTTCCAGACGATGTTTGAGTTGATCAGTGGATTTGGGGTTTGGCATCGAAGATATTTTGTTTTGGAGGGATGCAACATGTACTACTGGAATCATCCCAACGACAAAGAAACTAAGGCATGTACAGACCAACACGCTGTCAGATTAAATGACCAGAGTACTCTCAATGGCTCTAACTCTGTTTTAACCTCCCAGGAGGCAGAGGGCAGCATTTCTCTGTCCAGCTCCCCCTGTCAGTCTGTCAGGCCTGTCAAGAGAGACTCGTGTGCTCGACCTTTCACCTTTGAGCTGGTGAGCAGCATCGAGCAGCAGCAGGATGACAGCCAGGAGCCCTTGGCTAAGTAAGATCTCATAATTAACTTGAAACTTATTTAAAATATAATTGAGCTCTTCAGCACAGATGTTATTTTTTGTGTTTTCATTCCTCATACTTTCCATGTGTGAATCCTCGACACCCCCCACCCACACACCGCCCCTTTTCTTTTTCTTTTTTTTTAAGTACAAGGTGTTTTACTGCTGTGTTCATCTTTGAGGTTGCACATTTGGGTCATTATTAAAAACACTCCTATTTCTTAAGAAAATCTGTTCAACAGTTAAAGGAAACTTCTGATCCAACAACAACTGACGTCACAAAGGGTGCTTAAGTTTTGACAGTTAATGGGAAACACCTTTCTGTGACACCATTGATTGTGTTGTGTCTGGATTTTTATTTTATAATTAACAATTATTATTATTATTATTTATAATTAATAACATTGTCCAATCTGCACTGTATTTATCCTGTGATCACAGAGCATAAACTGATGGATGTCATTTTTTGCAGGTGCTGGTTTTCAGCTGACAACAAACAGGAACGATTGGACTGGATGGACAAACTCAACCAAGTTCTCTTGGACTTTAACACATGGAACCGAACATGGAACTGAACAAGTTGGCAAATGTAAACTGAAGAGCAGAATATTCAGAAAATTAGGGAGAAACAAAATGCAAATAAAAATGAATGTACACAACAGGTTTCAAGCATCTGCTCATACATTCCAAAGCCCCCCCACATTAACTTACCTGCACATCAAAAATTCTGTGTACACACTGCCAGTGCCTATGGGTCCAGAAAAGAGAAGTTATGGATTTATAATTAACCAGTGGTGGGCAGAGTACTGAAAGTCTCAAGTAAAAGTAAACTTATGATTGAGGAACATATTCAAGTAAATGTAAAAAAGAAAAAAATAGTTAAAAAATTTCTCATTTTTGTATACAAAGTGGAGCAAAATGTGAACAGGTATTATCACCAGAGGTTGCCTCTTTTCTGGGGCTTTCTTCATTATAACATTGTGATCAAAATATAAACTTGGCTTCTTTTTCTTTTAGGACCCTCAATGCAAGGCCATTATAGTTATTATAATCGTTATCAATGATTAGAATGCAAGATTTTTTGTCTCCTTTTCTCTAAAATCAGTTGCATTTTGGAGGCTTTAAGGTGCTTGGAAACTCAGGAAACTTGGCAAACATTTAGCAAATAACAAAAATAGAAAATAGTCATGATACTATATTGGAAAGCCTTGCCATGGTTTCACTCTAACACAGAAAGGATCAAGGAGTGCTGGAAAACTCAAAGCATAGCACCCTTGTCGGAGGTGACAAAACAGATATCTGCTATCATCAAACTGAACTGATCCACCTAGAATTCAGTCAGCACACATGAAAGAATTTGGTTTGGCGATTCTCAGTATAAGAGTCCCAACCTAAGGACATCCACATGTCAATTGGGACTCAGACATTGCACCACTGGCAACAAGACACAAGCCTTTTACAACAACCAATATTTTACATAATATTTTCAAGGTGTTGTCAAAACTTCATACACTGGAGCATAACATACAGTTAGCAGTTCTCTGTCATCACATTATGGAAACACTAAGTAGCATTAAACTCCTTCCTGCAGGGTCTGAAATGTATGAATTTATTGCCTTTTCAACCAGCTGCTGTTGACCTGCCGGATGCATGCAGGGGCAAAAGGTGGCATTTGAAGCAAGCTTTAATCTTTGCCTTACAATCTCTCAGCAAGACCTACCATCTCAGTGCTGTTTCCGTGCTAAGAAAGGTCTGGTTGCACATATTATTCTGCTACATTAAAGATGGAAAAATCATTGGGTTTGTTTGTATGTTTTTGCAACAATAAGGCTGGAGGACATTTATCAATTTTATGATTTTTGACTGGGTTTGGTTTTGTTTTGTTATGTTTCTCTTTGCATTTTATCTTTTTTTGAGGGGGTCATGCTCGTATCTAACTCCATTTTAATATAGCATTCAAATTTATTTTATATCATTTCATGTTCATGTTTTCTTTGTTTTGTCTAATATGTTTCACTCTACACTTGTTCTCTTTTCATGCTTGTCTGTCATCTTTGAAACCCTTTTTGTACTGGAGTTACTTATATAAAAGGTTAAATACAAAAACTGATTGAAGTTTGAATGGGTGAGGTAAAAGTGAAACCTGTAGTGTTGCTGCTAATGTGAATGTAGTCTGTTCTTTCCAATGAACTGTTTTTTTCAATGTATTTCCACCTGTCAGTCTGTCACTTTCACAGAAATGTTATTCATGTAAACTCTAATGCATTTAATTGATTGCACCAATAAATAATTAAGTAAATAAACAGATTGAAATGATTATATAAAAACAGCTTATATTGATGAACTTGACTAATCCAGGTTTGCATTCAAGTAATGTTATAAAATTTCCAATATGTCTCATATATAAGTACTCACCTACCATTTATATTAACACCCTAGTATTTAGAATTTTCCCAAGTGGCACAAGTTAAATTTAGAGCGCAATGTCAATTCAAACAGATGTCCCAGACCAATAGATTAAATTACTTCCCATCCCTTTAGACTCAGGCTCTTGTTCTCTATATACATTTACATACTCTGGTGGAATAATAGATCTGAGAGTCTGGCAGGAAGACAGCTCAGGTCAGGAATGTCACAGGAAGTGGTCTAGAATTAGACTTCCTGTTCGTCCCATAGCTCTTCTGGGCGGAGACGCTGCTGGCTGTTATGGAGCTCAAGGTGATGACAACAACAAGGAGAGGGGAGGGCTTGATTGTGCATTCAGGACACACATGCAGCTGTTTTAAACCAGTAACGCTGGCTGTTTCTGTGTTTTTACACCCTGGGTGATAGGCAGTGCAGTGGATTTCTGCAGGTTTGTCACCTTCCGCAGTTTTTACAGCTATAAGTTCAGTACACAGGGTTAATGCAAATGAAAGCTCAAAAGCATGTTTTTCTCAGCTGACACACCGATTTGTACACGTTATTTGATCTGCAGCAGAGGTAGTGACTGAACCGCCAGAACAGAAGGGAAGAAACTGGACAGCGATGATCCTTGCTGTCAACACAACCCTGCTGGTCCACATTGAAGCACAGCATGTCAGCGGCCTTGTTGCCCCTCAGTTAGGTGGTCCCACCCTGACTGGAATACATTCTGCACAACATCCTGCCGTGTCACCCTCTGTTCCTTACATGGCTCTGGAGGAAGCTGTTCCTTTGTAGTGAAGACACAAGAGATGATACTGAGGAGGGTGGTCTTTAGACTGTGACAAACAAAGAGGAAACCAACCTGACACTATGAGGGTTAGACAAGTATAAAACCAGTATATAACTGATTCTTTTTGTTCAGTAAACAAATTTTTCCTCCTGTGGTCTTAATGCTCTTACAATAAAGAGAATAAGGGTCTTTAGGTTAATTTCCTCAAAAGAGGAAAACAACATTCCTTGTTTGCAACTTTACTCTTAGCAATTTTTTGACAAAAACAAAGCAAAAAAAAAAAAAAACCTATTGTAATCTTCCTACTCAGTACCAAACAGCAGACAAAATTAGCAGCTAGCTGGTGAACATAGTGAAGCATTCAGCAGCCAAGAGCCAGATGTTTTTCTCATGTGCTGATGAATACCAAACCAAAACATACTTACATTTTTCAGGAGGTCAGAAACAGGACTTTAAATGGATGCTCATGTTGTTTCATATTTGCTGAAGCCTGCATGCCAAATATTTCACTCTATCAGCTTATAAACTGATGATATGACAGTTGGGTTTGCAGCTTGTTTCCACTGACCTCAGGTGGTCAAGTGCTCAGTCATTGCACATTTACGTTACGTACATCCTCCTTCACTATTTATGCTTTGTTATGTAGAGATACTGGAAAAATGTCAAAGAACGGCCCAAAGAAATTCACTGTTGGAATGTTTGGCTGTTTTCATGAAGTGAAACATGAATGTTCCCTTCCAACAGCATTAATTTATGTACAGTCACTACTATCCAGAAACTCATATCAGTCACAAACTATGCAAGCTTTCTCAAATTTTAGTTCTTTCACAATTTCCTCCTTTGTTAATATTCAGTTTGTTATTCAAAGAAAGCTCAGAGCGTTCCCACGCAGTGATTTTAAAATTGCATGAGGAAATTTGAAGTGCAGCTTTAAAGGAATGATGCTCCCATGTTTCCTTCGAACAGCATGTTTGTGCTGGCTCCAGCCTCAGGGCCACTTGGCACACTTTGTGTTTTGTTTTGAAGAGGTCCGGGAAGTTTAGAGGCGTAAACAGGGCAGCGAGGTCAGAGGACTTAATAAACAATCTCCCCTTAGTGGTGGTAGCTGGCGTTGGTCAAACAGCTGCAGAGGATCAGAAAGGTTCAATGACACCTTCTGTTTTTGTTACAGTGGAAAAATTCAACTCCTTTAGTTCAGCATTAATAATAGAGCCACATTGTTTACCTGCCCGCTGTTAAAAGGTTAACGACTGAATAATGGAGTTATGAGTATCATGACAGAAGTCTGGCTTAAACTGTTTACTGACACCAGTGAAACACCAGCAGTCATGGACTCCATTAGTTCTGTGGCTCCTTTGTCTCCCCTTCTTTAACGTTGGGCTGTAGGCTAATGACTTATGCATTATATATTTTTCTTCCTGTAACTGTGTGTGCAATTGATTTCCCATTTTGAGTCATGGAGATTTTCAGACTCCCCTGAGATTCTGTGGAACACCAGGTCCACTTACCGCAAACCCACCCCACCCATCCCTCACCCATCCCTCACCCCCTCTGCCACCATCTGGATTGTTTTGCTGGTCCCCTCCCATAACTATCTCTCTCTCTCTCTCTCTCTCTCTCTCTCTCTCTCTCTCTCTCACGCTGCCTTTAACGTCATGTAGGGCAAAAAAAAAATCCTAATTGCTTGAATATGAAAACAATCTTAATTTAGTGTTTAAATTTCAGACCTTGACTCACATTATTTGTATAAACACAGTAACGTGTAAAACATGTCTTTCTTACTCTTGTGTGAAGAAAACAAGTGAGATATAACAAGGTGATTAGTGAGCTGTACAGCTGTTGCTGGGCAGATTTTGTTACCCTTGGTTACAGGAGCAGTCTAGCTGTTCCCCCCTTGTTTTCAGTCTTTGTGCTAAACTACGCCATTGCACATCATGTAACTCTCAGCAAAAAAACTGAGAAAGAGTGTTTCCCAAAATGTTGCACTTTTACTTTAACATGTTAAAGTTTCTATGTAGAAAAAGATAATAGTTCAATCTTGGAAACAGTATATAGTCAAAACAATACCAACTCATGGTTCACTTATTAGTTTTTTTCCCAATGGAGCTTTTAACTTTTATCACCTGGTCTTCTTGAGAAGGTTAGCACAGTTGTCATGGCGATGGATGTGTTTACGTCTATGCTAAGTAGCTCTTGAGACTTTTTCAACACAATATTTTCTGTCTGATGAAGACAGTATGGCTGAAAGCTTCATAATTAGAAAGCTGAGGTAAATTAAACGATCTAAAAGTGTTTATTCCATCTTCCCAGCAGGCCCCTGAATGCAGCATATGTCCCTATACCCTCCCTATCCCTGCCCCTTTCTCCCCTCACCCTCCCTCCTCCTCTCCAGCATTATTCTCTTCCCTCTCCTTCCCCCAGCTCCCTCCCTTTCCTGCCGGCCTCTCAGCAGAGGATGTGTCTGGGAGAGAGAGTGTGTGTGAGGAAAAAGAGGAAAGCCGTCAGTAGAATGGATATGTGCCCTCTCTCCTCCACCCTTTCTTCTCCTTCTTCCTCTTCTCCTCTGCCTCATCTGTGTCTTTCTTCACCCTCCTCTGCCAGAGTTGCACCCTGGGCACCCTCAGTGCCAGCCCTCAGGGAAAAGGAGACTCGTCGGGCGGACGGGCAGCCGGAAACTGAACTTCAATGTCAGCAGGGGATCAGAAGAATGTTGGTGACAAACCAGAAGGTAAGGGGACACACTAACTGAACACACACATGCACAGAAATGCAGTGTTTGCCTGTTGACAACATTGCTAAAAGGCCAACACCCACTTCTCCCAAAGTCTCTCAGCAGCTGGAGCCGGAGCTGTGCAGGGGGTAAATGAATGAACCCCTCTGAAACCGAATCATTCAGGTATTTAATTTGAATGATGTTTTAATTTGTGGGCCAGTATTGACCCTTGATTTCATGTTTGAAATCTGATTTTCAACCCTATCATATGATCTTCATAAACAGATCTGATGTTTTGATGGACTGTTGTCTGGTCATGAAATGGTAGATGTTTAAATTTCCATTTGTCATCAATATTTAAACACTTTAAAGACACTGGGTAAACTCCATCTGCTCTTGCTGATGCTGCCGATGATGAAAGTTCCACAGCAGCTATAAAATGAATGTGGGGAGATTTTCACAACTGCTGCGTCAGTAAACTTTGAAAATAAGCAATTTCAAATTTATTTCTACCCTGAGAATGAAGAAAGGAATTGGACATTTTATTTTATTAATGGTGATAACTGGAGAAACAGAGGTGGAGATATCTTGACTTTTACTTTCAACTATTGGTCAAA
Organism: Acanthurus lineatus; assembly: GCA_029814665.1. NCBI lineage: Eukaryota > Metazoa > Chordata > Actinopteri > Acanthuriformes > Acanthuridae > Acanthurus > Acanthurus lineatus. The sequence goes on along the minus strand of JAPZDV010000023.1, from coordinate 5,455,937 downwards.
CTCCGAATAAATTAACATATAGACAAGGAGAGAATGTCCCTTTAAAGACTCTGAATATTTGAATAAAAACTGTTTAGCATTTTATTCAAAGGTCCATGTCTGTAGGCCTGTGTGTTGTGTTGCAGTCAGTACAGCTGTAATTCTCTACCATAAGCCTGGTTTCCATACCAACGCGCCACTACAGCAGCATTATAGTGAGACAGTCGGTGAGTAAGTGCTGTATTGTCCTCTGTGCGGTTGTGTTTGTCTCTCTGCTGTTGCAGCATCAGTTTCCAGACACTCATCACTCTCCTGACTGTGAGCTCCGAGGGGTTTTTTGTTTTACAGAGTTGCTGATGATGATGTT